>BPLR01016123.1:0-104227 GCA_021605095.1 Caerostris extrusa | reverse complement strand
CTTTCATGTATTGCTAATTCACTTGAAAAAGGCTTTTTGGAAGAAATGCAACTACTAATTAAAAGGTAAAATTTGTCACGATCTTTTTATTCAATTTTTTGTAATTCTCTAATGAGCTGCACATTGCATGTCTTTTAATCTTTGGAACGCCTCGGGGACATCAAATATCAGTTACAAAACACATTTACGAAAAATATTAACTTTAAATTTATAAGTTGGTACATAAAGTAAGATTAATTAATAAAGTAAGTTATTTCAGCATATTTTTTACGAAACTGTGTGTTAAGGTTTTTGACGAATTTGAGAGAAGTATTTTTAACATATATTTCAGAATATTTTTCAAGTAGAGATATTTTTGTTAATCATCAATGATTCTTGTATCGTAATTTCTTTATATATTATAATAAGTAAGATTGGTTATTTCAACATATTTTCAGAAAATCGTGTGCTAATGGTTTTGACGAATTTGAGAGAAGTATTTTTAATATATATTTCAGAATATTTCTTTTTTCAGTAGAAAGGGTTTTTTTTTGTTGATCAACGATGAATCTCGAAAACCACTTTTTCTTTATTAATAATAATTAAATATAACTAGCTGAATTACCCGGAATTTTTACCTGGTAATGTACACTACCCTTTTTGCACAGAGGAAAAAAAATTTTTTGCAATTAAGAATTCATTTATTAGAATCTTAAGATGAAATGTCAAATCAAGACTTTTATGAAGATAGAAGCTTAGCTGATCGCCATACATTATGTCAATTCAACATCTCTCTTTTTTTTTCCTATAACCGACCTGATCGTCACGAGCACTGACCTTTGGTACGTCGGCTGCCAATCCCGGCGGTCGCCTGGTTGTTTGTTAGTGGTTCGGAATCCACTTTAAACTGTAGGTCCTGGTTTGTTTAGCCCTCGTGTGCAAAAAGATGACCGTAGAGAGACAAACCAAACTAAACCAATCAAGAGGAAACTTCTACGACGAATCAACAAAAGAGTGTTTTTTTTTTCTCTTTCTCTGAAGGGACAGAACTGGCCGGAGTTTCCACCTGTTTCCAAAGTGAGCCTTTGTGGTTTCATGAAACACGACATGTAATAGTTAAGGTTTGCCGCAGACCATTCATGTATTTGAGATTCGTCGTAGACATGAGAAGTCTGAAAATCTCCTATCTTGAGTGAACTGAACTTGGAAAGAAAATTATATCAATAATTTTCATTTCCTTTGTAAATAGAGCTCTATATATATAAATATGTAATGTTTGTAAATGAAAGTTAAAGTGCTCCCATGAACCTGAAAGTGTTCCTCTTCTTGAAGCCGCTCTAGGTCTAGTATAGGCAGAGACGTTACAATACCAATGGCAAAAAGAGTGAGAAACTAAAAGCTTAAACAAATTAGTATTTTACACTTTTTTATCCGATTTATTCAACAAAAGAAATTAGAGAATCATGAGTCAATTTACACACTAAGCAATGATTTTAATACATTTTTGTTATTATCCCGTTATTTAATGGCGTGTGATAGTTAAGGTCTGTAGCAGTCTACGTGTTTAAGATTCGTCGTAGACTTAAGAATTGTGAAAATCTCCTACCTTGGCGGAATTGCACATGTGAATCAAAATTATATCACTAATTTTCATTTTCTTTGTCAGAAAAGTATATTTGTAAGTATAGTATATATATATTTATATATATATGTTTGTAAATAAAAATTAAAATTTTCCCATGAACCTGAAAGTGGTCCCCTTTTTTGAAGCCGTTTTAGAATTAGTGTAGGCAGAGACGTTACAATACCGAAGATAAACGCAATGAGTGAAAATATAAAATCGTTTCAAAATGAATAGTATTCTACACTTATGATCCAATTTATTCTGTAAAGAAATTAGAAAACCATCAGCCAACTCATACGCCTAGCGAATTTTTAAATATTTTTTTTTATTATTCCCTGTTATTTATCTTCGACAAAGAAAATAATTACGGACGTCATCAACTTCTTTGAGAAACATATTTCTTTATGAAGCTATTAGATAAAATCCTTTTAAAAGTATTTTCCACGTAAATAAATAGTTACGTTTAATGTTTTCAGCATAAAAGAGAGAAAAAAACTCTTAAGTTTAATTGCTTATCTTCTCATTATTTCATAAATTTTATATTTATTATTCTTCATTTAAAAAACTCACCTTTGCTAATGAACACCTTTTTTTTTCAAACCCGATTCATTTTCCAGAATTTTATGTAGCAGATGTTTTAGAAAGAATTCTGTGGAAAAAGGGCTTTTGAAGAAATGCAACGACTAATTAAAAGATAAAATTTGTCACGATCTTTTTATTCAATTTTTATGCAATTCTCTAATGAGCTGCCCATTGCATGTCTTTTTTAATCTTTAGAACGCCTTGGGGACATCAAATACCAGTTACAAAACACATTTACGAAAATTATGAACTTGAAATTTATAAGCTTGTACATAAAGTAAGATTGGCTATTTCAGCATATTTTTCGAAATTTTGTGTTAAGGGCTTTGAAGACGGTCTTTGAGGAATTCGAGACATTCCTTTTTTAATATGCATTTCAGAATTTTTTTTTTTCAAGTAGAGATGTTTTTTTTTTTTTTGTTGTTGATCATTGGAGAACCACGTATCCTTTAAATTAGTAAGTAATAATAATATATAATTAAGTGAATTACCCGGTAATGTACTAACCTCTTTCGTTTAGAGAAAATATTTTTTTGCAATTAGAAAAATCATTTATGGAGACGTTAATTTAAGAAAATCATTAGATGAAATATCAAATCAAGCCTATTTTGAAGATAAAAGCTTAGATAATCACTGTGCATTCCGTTAATCCAACATCGCTCTCCTTTCTATAACCGGCCTGATGGCCAATTGGATAGTGCTCTGGACTTTAGTACTTCAGCGTCGAATCCACGCGGTACCATGGATGTTTGTGAGGGGATCGGAATCCACTTTAAACTGTAAAAGTTTCCGGTCTGTTTAGCCCCTGGTGTGCACAAGAGGATATTAATTAATCTTACTTTTATGTACTCTATAATGGAAAAATTACAATAGAATGGGTAAGGGCCCATGAGGGATTTGCCGGCAATGAAACTGCTGATAAATATGCTAAAGAAGCTACCTTAAAAGATGTAATTGACTATAATATAAAATATACTAAAATTCAGATTAAAAATAACATAAATAAAGAAATAAAAGCTGAATGGCAAAATTACAGGAATAAATCAACTAAAGCAAGAGATCTTTTCTGTATTTTTCCTAAGGTAAATGGAAAAAGAGTTGTGGGGACTTCCTTTTAAACCAGATACTTACATCACATGGGGCTTTGTCCTACCAGCACAGATTCTTTGGAAAACCAGAGATCTGTAGCTGTGGGGACGCTGAAGAAAACAGGTATCATATGATATTTATCTGCAAAAGATGGAAAGAAGAGAGAAGCAAGGAATTTCCCCAAACTATTTAAATCTTTCTATTAAAACTCTTTTATTCAACAAAAAATCAAGACTATTAATTAGAAGAATGATTGGAGAGAACTTCACTAATATTATAGATTCTCTGGAGGGGTAGGATCCTTCTTTTTTTGTTCTTGTTCTCTAACCCTGTTCTTTCTGTTCAAAAAAAAAAAAAAAAAAAAATTTTACTAACCCATTTCTGCTCTTTTCCACTGTTTCTAACAAAAAAAAAAAAAAAAAAAAAGGAAAGCGGCGTGCTTGATTAGATCTTCCACTCAATTTGTATCTTTACTGAAGAGTCGGATCGCACATTCCCTTAGTAGTTTTGTTCTATGTTCTATGTTGATCCTCTTGATCATTTTACTTGTACATCCAGTTATAAAGTTCCTACTAAATTATTCACTCCCCCACTGGTCTTGCTGATATAAAAACATACCGAGTTTCCGTAACAATGAGAATTTTGAAGACATAAAATTTTCAGGCTGGGTTACTGCCGTGACGACGGCCTGAAGACGCCATGTGCCTTTTAGGGCAGGTCGGACTTGTCAAAATACTGAATTTATGTACCAACTTATAAATTTGAGGTTCATATTTTTCGTAAATGTGTTTTGTAACTGATATTTGATGTTCCCGAGGCGTTCTAAAGATTAAAAACTAATCAAGCGAAGAAGAAAGGAGAGTTCTACGATGAATCAACAAAGAGTGTTTTTCCTATACCGGAATTTAGACCTTATTCCAAAGTTAGTGACTTGTGGTTTCGTGAAACACGATGTGTGATAGCTGATACAGACCACGTGTTTGAGATTCGTCGTAGACTGAGAAGTGTAAAATCTCCTACCTTGGACTGAACTGCACTTGTGAATCAAATTTATATCACTAATTTCTATTTACAAAAGAAAAGGAAAATTATGATTATTATTATTATATTATTCTACAGAGGCTTCAAGAAGAGGGGCCACTTTCAGGTCCAGGACTCAAATAGAGTTCTGCATACATATACATATAATGTTTGAAAATAAAAATTAAAGTGCTCCCATGAACCTGAAAGTGGCCCTATTCTTGAAGCTGCTCTTGGTTTAGTACTGGCCGAGATGTTGCCAATACCAATGCCAAAACACTATGAGAGAGAAAATAAAAGCGTATAAAAATTATTAGTATTTTACTCTTATTATCCGATTTTATTCTACACAGAAATTAGAGAATCATCAGCCAATTTATACGCTAAGCGATTTTTAATACAGTTTTATTTTTATCGCATGTTTCATCTTCCAGAAAGAAAATAATTACGGACATCTTCAACTTTTTCTGAGAAACATTATTTCTTTTATGAAGCTATTAGACAAAATCCTTTTAAAAAATATTTTCACGTAATAAATGGTTAAATTTAATGTTTTTCAGTATAAAAAGGAAAAAAAACTCTTTTAAGTTTAATTGCTTTTCTTCGCATTACCTCATAAGATTCATAGTTATTATTCTTGATTTAAAAAACTCACCTTTTGCTAATAAACACCTTTTTTTTTCAAACTCGATTCATTTTAAGAATTTTATGTAGCAGATGTTGGAGAAAGAATACGATGGAAAAAAAGGACCTTTTTGGAAGAAATGCAACTACTAATTAAAGATAAAATTTGTCGCGATCTTTTTATACAGTTTTTTGTAATTCTCTAATGAGCTGCACATTGCATGTCTTTTTAATCTTTAGAAAGCCTCGGGGACATCAAATATCAGTTACAAAAACACATTTAAAAATATCAACTTCAAATTTAGAAGTTTGTACATAAAGTAAGATTGGCTATTTCAGCGCATTTTACGAAATTGTGTGTTAAGGGCTTTTATGACTGTCTTTGAGGAATTCGAGACGTGTATTTTGTAATATATATTTCAGAATATTCTTTTTAGAGTAGAAGATTTTTTGTTGATCATCGGAGTATCACGTATCCCTTTAAATTTGTAAGTAATAATAATATATAATTAAGTGAATTACCCAGTATATTTACGGGGTAATATACCCCTACCGTCTTTCGTAAGGGAGGAAAAAAGAATTTACAAATAAAAAAGTTATTTATGGAAACGCCAATTTACGAAAGTATTATGATGAAATGGGTAATCAAGCCTTTTTGAAGATAGAAGCTTAGCTGATCGCCGTGCAATACGTCAATTAACATTACAAAATAATAATAAATGCCTCCCAAAGTACAAGTACAAATTCCTCCCAAGTACATTACGTCAATTACTTTGCCTATAACCGGCCAGATCGCCAATTGGCTAGCGCTTTCTTGGGTAGCCGTTGGTACTTCAGCTTCGAATCGTAGGGGTGACATGGATGTTTGTGAGTGGTTCGGAATCCACTTTAAACTGTAGTTCCCGATTTGTTAGCCCTCGTGTGCGCAAGATAACCGTAGAGCGACAAAAACCAAACTAAATCAATCAAGGGTGGAAGAAAGGAGAATTTTACGACGAATCATCAAAGAATAGGGTTTTTTTCCTCTTTTTTCTCTGAAGGGAAGAACAGGCCGGAGTTTCTGCCTGTTTCCAAAAATTAGCACCTTGTGGCTTTCGTGAAACACGATGGGTGATAGTTGAGTTCTGCCGCAGACCACGGGTCTGAGATTCGTCGTAGACTTGAGAACTTGAAAATCTCCCTACCTTGGAGTAAACTGCACTTATGAATCAAAATTACATAACTAATTTTCATTTTCTTTTGTAAATAGAGTTCTGCATATATATATAATGTTGCAAAGATTAAAGTGTTCCCATGAACATGAAAGTGGCCCTCTTCTTGAAAACAGCTCTAGGTCTAGTATATACCGAGACGATACAATATCAATGACAAAAACAATGAGTGAGAAAATAAAAGCGTATAGAAATTATTAGTATTTTACATTCTACAAAGAAATTAGAGAATCATCAGTTAATTCATACACAAAAGGTTTTTTTAAATACATTTTGTTATTATTCCACGTTATTTATCTTCGAGACAGAAAATAATTACGGACATCTTCAACATCACACACAAGCATTATTTCTTTATGAAGCTATTACACAAAATCCTTTTAAAAGAATTTTTTCATGTAAATAAATGGTTACATTTAATTTTTTCAGCATAAAAAACCTCTTTTAAGTTTAATTGCTTATCTTCGCATTACCTCATAAGATTCATAGTTATTATTCTTAATTTAAAAAACTCACCTTTGCTAATGAACACCTTTTTTTCAAACTCGATTCATTTTTAAGAATTTTATGTAGGAGCTGTTGAAGAAAGAATTCCGTGGAGAAAAGGGCTTTTTGGAAGAAATGTAACTACTAATTAAACATAAAATTTGTCACGAACTTTTTATTCAATTTTTTGTAATTCTCTAATGAGCAGCATTTCTTTTAATCTTTAGAACGCCTCGGGACATCAAATATCAGTTACAAAACACATTTACGAAAAACATGAACTTCAATTTATAAATTTGTACATAAAGTAAGATGGGCTATTTCAGCATATTTTTCGAAATTGCGTGTTAAGGGCTTTGACGACTGTCTTTGAGAAATTCTTGACATTCATTTTTTAATATACATATCGGATTATTTCTTTTCAAGTAGAGATGTTTTTTTTTGTTGATCATTGGTTTTTTATGTTGATCTTTAATGAGTCTCTATCCCAGTTTCTTTATATACATAATAAAAAATATAATTATTTGAATTATCAGTTATTTATACCGGGTAATGTATCCCAACATCTTTCATACAGAGGAAAAAAATTTTTTGCAATTAAAAAATCATTTATGGAAACTTTAATTTATGAAATTCTTAAGATGAAATGACTAATGAAGCCTTTTTTTTTTTTTGGATAAAAACTTAGTTGACCGCTGTGCATTTCTTCTAGTCAACATCATTCTCCTTTGCCCTAGCGCAGCTTGATGGTCAATTGGTTAGCTCTCTGGCCTTTGGTACTTCAACTTCGAATCCTGGCAGTGGCATGGATGTTTGGGAGTGGTTCGGAATAAACGTAAACTGTATGTCCCGGTCTAATTAGCCTAAAGTGTGCAAAAATGACCGTAGAGCGACAAACCAAATCAAACCAAACCTTTGCCTATACCATAAAAAGAAGGCTATGGAGGAAAAAAAAAATTACCGACTCTCTATTCCTGAATTTTTTTTTTTCATAATTTTATTCATTATGATATTTACAGATATATTTAGGTGCATATGTGAAAAAAAAATTCAATGACTTTTACTGAACTCACATTTTTTACAGTTTTAAAGGTGGAGTATTTGCCCTCACTTAAGAGATATCCTTGTAAACTTGCCTGTGTGCCTTGTAAACTTGCCTGTGAAATACAGATCCTAAAAAATAATAGTATCAGTTTAACCGGTAGCAAATTATTATAGAATAGCTGAAGACAAGTAAAAGAAAACGATACAATCTAAGCACAAAGATTTTATATTTGTAATACACTAAATCTTATGTTTTTCTTAAAAATTAAATAACTTCTATGAGATCTTGTGTTTGCTTGTTTCTTAACCCATTACATATATACCAAGTCCAGGAACACTTGTGGTCTCGTAAGATGAGGAAAGGGGGACAGTTTCTGTTGTAAGGAAACACCCGAAGGTAGAAGTGTGAGTTGGCTGCTTGTCGCTGAAGAATGAAGGCAGTACCTTCCAGAAGAACTTTTAGTGAGAACTACCACACATTCTCATATCATATGGGAGAAAACTGGAAAACTTCCACCATTGTCGGTTTTAAAATTAATTTTCCGAATTTAGAAAAATAAATGCTTTTATAAATCAGGCAGAAATCATATATTTAAACCTATACCTAGCTTCTATAAAAATGCTCGACTCAAGATCTCTGGAAAAATATCTCTGTACAAAGTCTTTGAGTTTTGGCTTTGAATGTACTAGCATCAACTATGCATATATAACTTTATCAGTTAGCAATTTCTATTTTTATTACCAGCAATAACAATGTAGTATATATTGGTACTTTTATTTACCAAAGTTATTCATTATTAAATGCATATTTTGAACATTTTCTGCCGGAACTTGTACCTTAAGCCTTAAAAATCGCAGATATTATGGTTTCTTTTGTTACTAACAGGTAGTATGGCTGATCTTTTTTTTAACTAACAGGTAGTATGGCTGATCTGGCAGTCTGCATCGACTGAAAACATAATTTCATGACCTTAAACTGCGACGCCAGAAAGAATCTGCTTTTCCTCCGAAAAATTGTTGCGAGACATTTTCTCTCATAACAGGATTACCTCCCCGACACACTTTCATGCTTCTCTAGCATCATTTGCATAATGGCGTTCTTAGATTATTTCGCAATTAAATCTCTCTCTCTCTCTCTCCTGCGAAAGTAAATCATTTTTATTTTAAAATTGTCCATACGGGAAATCCCTCAAGGATAATTTTGAAATTAGAGCACCTCACAAAATTTACTTATTGCTGGTGTTAGGTCCTTCGGATATATTATGGTTTGTTTCACCTGAATTGACTCAGAAAAGTTCGCGGAGCTAAGGTTGTTCGAATATTTTAATCAAATTCTTAAACTGTCTTCTATTTTTCGTTAAAGTTACGATGAAGAGTTTCGTCGTGGGTTAAAGGTTTGATCCTGTTTAACTTCGCGGATATTTAAATGAATACTTTTTGGAGGCCTAAATGAATTTGAGTAATGGGGAGCTCTCTCAAACCTACAGGCGACATTGGACGAAGTCCCTTTATTTTAGACGATGAAGTACATAATTTATCAGTGAGCCATAAAGTTCTTTTGTACTTGGGTGAGATAGAAAACGTTCTGAGAAGGTTCCAGCACCACCAAACCAGCTTATTGGCCATCGTTATCTGGATCACCGTCTATGCCAGTACCATCATCAAGTTCATTTTGATGGCATTTTAAAATTTATAATGTAAATAAATCATTTAAAATAATAATCAGATGTTTATGTGTAACAATCAGTTAAGGTGCACAATAGCTGGCATACACAATAAGATTGAACATTTTAACTTATGAATGAGATACGACATAAAACTTGCAATATTATTGATATAACCATTCATATTTAAATTGCTCTGAATTCACTGTCTGCTGCCTGATGGCCAATTGGCTACCCCTCTGGCCTTCAGTACCACAGGCGTCAGTTTCGAGACCTAGCTATTGCTTTAATGTTTAAAGTGGATTTTGAACCACTGACAAACTGTAGGTACAGTCTAATTAACCTAAAGTTTGCAAAAAAAAAACAGTAGATAGAACAAACCAAGCAAACCTTTATAATAGTTTTAACATAAATTTTCAAAATTTTTAATAAAGAATCTGCTTTTCCTCCGAAAAATTGTTGCGAGCCATTTTCCCTTCCGATAACAGGATTACTTCCCCGACACACTCTTATGCTTCTCTCGCGAAGCTTTTTGCATAATGGCATTCTTAAATTATGTCGCAATTAAATCTCTCTCTCTCTCCTGTGAAAATAAATCATGTTTATTTTAAAATTGTAGCATACGGAAAATCCCTCAAGGATAATTCGAAATGAGTGCACCTCACAAAATTTACTTATTGCTGGTGTTGAGGCTTTCGGATAGTATGGGATGTTGCGCCTGAATTGACTCCGAAAAGTTTGCTGGGCCAAAGATGTTCGAATATTTTAATCAAATTCTTAAAGTGTCTTCTATTTTTCGTTAAAGTTACGATGAAGAGTTTCGTGGCGGGTTAAATGTTCGTTCCTGTTTAACTTCTCATATATTTAAATTAATACTTTTGAAGGCCTAGAGAAAAGGGAATAATGGGGAGCTCTCTCAAACCTGCATGAGGCATTCAACAAAGTTCCTGTATTTGAGACCGAGGATGTGCGTGTGTAATCAGTGGGCCGGAAAGTTCTTTTGGCTTAAGTGAGGAAGAGAGAAAATGCATAATTCAAATGCTGCTCAGGGAATGTTTCAGGACCATCAAACCAATATATTGGTTTGATGGTGATCATCATTGGCCATCATTTGGACAGCTTGTTGGCCACCATTACCTGAATTACCATCTATCTAAGCACCATCATCAAGTTTATTTTCATGACAATTTAAATTTTCTAATATAAATAAATTAATAATAATAATAATCAGTGGTGCAACACTAATCATTATTATTATTAATTTATTTATAATAATAATAATGATCAGTACCACGGTGAGTAAAGGCTGTCTCCTAGTGGCAGATTTCTAGACAGATGTTCCCCTTTTATGGGGTGGGGGCCAACCAAAAGTCATATCGACGTGGACAACGGTTTAAATCATATGGACCTAGACCTACGGTTTAAAGTGGATTCTGGACCCCTAAAATATTCATGGAGCCGCTGGGACTCGAACCCGAAACCTGTGGTACCAAACTCCAAAGCGCTAACCGCCCGAAAATCTGTCCATTAAGTGCAACTTTTGTTGTGATGGAGTAACAATAGGTAGAAGTTTGACTTGGCGCCAAGACGCTGAATAGAAGGGACAGACTATCTCCGGACTATTCAGACCTATTATCATCAGACTATTCTCCATTTTAACAATAATTCTCAGAATATTGAAAAATAAATATTTTTATAAAACATAAGAAAATTGAACATTTATAACTATCGCTGACTTCTTTAAAAATGCTCGGCTTCTGAATTCTAGAAAAATATCTATGTGCAAAGTCTCTGAGATTCTGGCTTTGAATGTACTAGCATCAACTTTATAAAGGTAACAATTTTGTTTTTATTACTAGCAATAACTTTATAAAGCAAACTATGGTATTTTTAATTACCGACGTTATTCATTACTAAATTCATAAATGACTCAAATATTCTGAACATTTTCTTCCGGATTTTTTGTACCTTAAACCTTAAAGCTCGCAGATGTTATGGTTACTTTTTTTAAACTGCTACAAAAGTATGGCTGATCTCGCAGTCTGCATCGACTGAAAACATAATTTCATGACCTTAAGCTGTGACGCCAGAAAGAATCTGCTTTTCGTCCGAAAAATGGTTGCGAGCCATTTTCCCTTCCGATAACAGGATTACCTCCCCGACACACTCTTTCTGCTTCTCGAGCATCATTTAAGTAATGGCATTCTTAAATTATTTCTGCAATTAAATCTCTCTCTCTCCTGCGAAAATAAATCATGTTTGTTTTAAAATTGTCCATACGGGAAATCCCTCAAGGATAACTCGAAATGAGCGCACCTCATAAAATTTACTTATTGCTGCCGTTGAGGCTGTCGGATAGTATGGGACGATGAGCCTGAATTGACTCAGAAAAGTTGGTTGGGCTAAAGACGTCCGAATATTTTAATCAAATTCTCAAAGTGTCTTCTCTTTTCAATTAAAGTTACGATGAAGAGTTTCGTGGTGGGTTAAATGTTCAATCCTGCTTTACTTCACAGATACTTAAATTAATACCTTTTGAAGGGCTAGAGGAACTTGAGTAATGGGGAATGCTCTCAAACCTACAAGCGACATTGTATAAATTCTCTCTATTTGAAACGAGAATGTGCATGATTAATCAGTGAGCCGGAAAGTCCTTTTGTGCTTGTGTAAGGTAGAAAGAAAAGTACTGACTCAAATGCAGCTCTGAGAAGGTTCCAGCAACATCAATCCGGCTTTTTGGTCATCATTATCTGGATTACCATCTATCTAAGTACCATCATCAAGTTTATTTTGATGAGGATATTTTAGAATTTACATTGTAAATGAATCATGCAAAATAGTACTCATTTTTTTATGTAACGATCAATTAAGAAACAATAACTTGCATGCACAATGAAATTGAATATTATAACCGCAATTAATGTTATGAGTGTCGTCCTAAACACAATGTTAATGATATATCAGTTCATTTTTAAATGCTCTGCATTTCCTATCTATCTATCAATCTTTCTTTTATTTTCTATATTTATAAAAATACACACAGAAATTCCAAATCAAAATAATGCGCTTGCCACTTTGAACTCAAAATTTGGAACTGTCCAACTCTCTTGGTCTCCGATATTTTTGTCATGCGGCCTTGGAATCACATTCGAAAACCCTCGAGTGTGCTCGAATCTAGCTTTACACATGCTCTAGCTTTGCTTATAGCAACAAATGGAGCTTTGTGCCTCAAGTAACCAATCATGATTGCCGTCTTTGCGTAATTCTACAGCTCCCCTGAAGATGGTGTGTACTATTATAACGTAATATGGCATCTTTGCTGCAATGACATGCCTTTGACGCCTACCAGTAAGCACTAACCAAAATTACGAACGGCGCGAAAGACACCCCTCCTTACATTCCGCTCCAATTGATACTTTAATCGCCGGATAGTTTGGAGATGAAAATTTACTCAAAATTCTCAATGATGGTATGTTGGTATGAAGATCTAGCTATGTGCAGGGAAATGTTTTCCATGCCTCGACTATTGAGACTGTAGTCACTTATGCAGCAAGCATGCCGAAAGAGTTCGGGCTCTAATCTGGTACAGACAATTTTCCATTGATTCGATAGTAATAGTGGCTTGCATATACGACTTGCATCGACGGCCAGGAAGAGAATTTTTCGAGTATGATCGTATGCAAATCCATGGCATAGTTCAAAATAAACTATTCCTAACTAATCAAGCATTTCTAAAAGTGTTTCTAGTTGAAATGCATTCGCCTCATTGGCAGTCGGTGGCCTGTTTGTGCGATGTGTAAATGGAGCCCGATACCACCAATGTTCAATATTGGAAACGAAGCCCTCGAGACTAGGATGCTCCAGGAATCTAAATACTAACCAAAACCAATATTCAACAATAAAAAGACATTTTTCTTCCTTAATGAGCCTTTCTACATAGGCCGAAATGGCATCTTCATTAGCATGTGTTAAGCCATATGCATATGGTAAGTTGAAAATACTGATTAAATTACAACAGAAAGGAGCAGCTTAATTTCTTACCATTTTTAGTTTTTAATTGTAGACTAGCTTATATATGTATGTGTCGGCTGCATTATAAAGCTTTTTGCTAATCTAGCGTCACGTTTTGGGTACATATTCAAATATTAATTAGATGCATGCTCTTTGTCAAAAAGTGTTATTGTTTTCTCAAAAATTTGTTAAAAAATTATTTCAGGCAGTTTTTTAAATGATTCACTAACATCTATTTTTCCCTTTTAAATAATAGTGCTTCATAAATCTTTTCATTTTATAATTTTAGTACAAAATTGAAAATGATTATAGAGCCCAACATGTATTTAAAAGACATATGTATATATAGTGAAACATAACTGTTTTCATGTTTTTAAAATAAATATTAAATATTAGAATGTAGTTTTAACTACATACCGAGTGCCAGAGCGCTAACCAATCGACCATTAGGCCCCTACACAGAATATATAAACACCTTATTTTTGACCGACATTCCTTTAAGCGTCAAGTTGCTACACTGTTACAATTTGAATATTCATAATCAAACATTAATAAAATTTATGCTAATGAATTTTACAAGAATTTTAATTAAAACGAAAAATCATACATCAAAACTGCAAGCAACAAACTCAAACACTTAAAAGAAAATTCATGCGAAATTAACAGTATTTTTCAGAAGTGCTACATGTAGTAATAGGATGAAAAGATACAATTATTTTCCTAAGAAACTATTTTAATGTAAGTCAGGCTATTTCCTTTTGAAAACTTGTCACACGTAATAACCGCATTCAGTTTCACACTTCAGAAGATGAGGTAAAAATGCATCTCTTCTCGTAAAACGTAATGGGGGAAGGGGGCTAAGAGTGTCATGAGAGAACAGGATGGCATTTATTTTAATTTCGTTTCAGAATCGTTTAAACAAGGATTTTCGACTGCTTCTGCCGGGTTATTTAATATCCGTCGAATGTTTGATTTTGTTTTAAATAGTGTGCATTATATTTAATGTCTGGAACTATTTAAACTGTAAGTTAAAACTCTGCTGTTGTATTTTATGCCATCGTTGCGTATCATGAGTTTTGTTTGTTCACATTATGCACGTTTATTCTTAAGAACACGTTCCATTTAATTTTTCTTTCTGAGAAAGGCTGTAATGTCTCGAAAGAAAAACAATTGTAATTAAGTAGAACAAACAGACATCAAATAGTTATTTCTTATTTTGGGAAATTTTAACATATACGTATCATATACGTTTAGTAACAAGTAATTTACCAAGTACATATTTATCAGTGCCTCTAAAAATGTAGGGCAAATCTAATACCGCTGGGAGTGACGTATCTTCTATATAAATAAAATTAAATCAATTTAATGTGATTGAATGGCCGAGTGTCTAGAACTCCAGTTCTCGATACCACGGGTTTCCGGTTAGAGTCCCGGCGTTTCCATAGATGTTTGTAGTGGTTCATAATCAATTTTAAGTTTCAGGTCTTGGCCTAATAAGTCTGTAGAGCGTTGGGTGTAGGGCTGACCGCATAAAAAAAAAGTCATCGTCAAGTCTTCTAGAGCCCAACTCGGGATTCAGTGCCAACGTGCAGGTTCAATACTGAGACAGTTGTCTTTATGCCATAAGCAAGGTCTACACTGATGTTACTCATTTAGCACTACCCAACGGGTACGTGTAGCTTGAAGAGAGACTGCGAATGCGAGTAACACTACCCCGAAAAGCTCTAAGATCCTATTATTCTGGGACCTACGATTTAAAGTTGATTCCAAACCACTAAAAACATCCATGGCACCGCCGGGACTCGAATCCGAAACATGTAGTATCGAGAGCTAGTCACTCGGCCATTAGGACCCTACACAGAATGTATATATATATATACCTTATTTTTTTACCAACATTCATTTAAGTGCCCATTTGCTACACTGTTACAATTTAAATTTTTATAATCATATATTCATAATTTTTTTTAAAAGCTCATGAATTCTACAAGAATTTTAATTGCAAACGAAAATGCATACTTCAAAACTGCAAGCAACAAACTCAAACACTTAACACAAAAATTCAAGTGAAATGAACAGTCTTTCCAGTAGCGCTTACATGTAATAGGATGAAAAGATACAATTATTTCCATAAGAAACTATTTTAAGGAAGTCAGGCTATTTCCTTTTGAAAACTTGTCACACGTAATAACCGCGTTCAGTTTCACACTTTAGAATACGAGGGAAAATGCATCTCTTCTCGTAAAACGTAATAGGAGGAGGAGGAGGAGGCGGGGGTAAGAGTGTCATGAGAGAACAGGATGGCATTTATTTTAATTTCGTTTCAGAATCGTTTAAAACAAGGATTTTCGACTGCTTCTGCCGGGTTATTTAATATCCGTAGAATTTTTGATTTTGTTTTAAATAGTGTGCATTACATTTAATGTCTGGAATTATTTAAACAGTAAGTTAAAACTCTGCTGTTGTATTTTATGTCATCATTACGCATCATGGCGTTTTGTTTGTTCACATTATGCACGTTTATTCTTAAGAACGCGTTCCATTTAATTTTTCTTTCAGAGAAATGCTGTAATGTCTTGAAAAGAAAACAATTGTAATTATGTATTTTATACATTAAACAAAACATATATAAAATAAGTTTTCTGTTTTTGGAGAAGCCTAATGGTTTATGGTATGAAGCCTAACTAAAAAAAATGATATACGTATAGTAACAAATAATTTACAATGTACGTATTTAAACATTTATCAGTGCGACTAAAAATGTAGGGCACATCTAATATCCCTGAGTGTTGTCGTATCGTCTGCTCGTATATAAATAAAATTAAATCAATCTAATAGACATGAATGGCAGACTGACTAGCACTCTGGCGTCAGGGCTGCAGGTTTCGGGTTCAAGTCCTGGCGGTATCACGGATATTTGTAGGGTTCAGAATCCACTTTTAAGCCGTATGTCTTAGTCTAATATGACTGTAGAGCTTTGGGCTTAGAGCTGACAAACCTACCTCATGAAAAAATCAGCGTGAAGTCTTCTAAAGATCTACTCATGATTCAGTCGTAACGTGTATCGCTGGTGAGCATTAGGGCGGATGTTCAATTGGTTGGCGGCTTTGTTACAGACTGTTTAAAAAACCAAGAAGACACGATGGTGTTTGTGTTGTTCAGAATAGTGCCTCTTGCGGATTACCTGATGAAATTTTCCAGATTTTCTCCCATACAATTCGTAAATGTTGGGTAGATCCCATAAAAGCCCTCACGAAAAGCACTTCCCTCCTTTTTCAGCGTCATGGAGCCAAGTGAGTGCAAGTGTAAATTTTGCAAAGTGATTCTCACTTTGCAAAATTTACCAAACGTAACAGTTTTTTTGAACAGCTTCCAAAACGCTGGGTTTGATTTGTCGCTCTACGATCATTTCATGGGCACTTTGGGCTAACTAGACTAGGACGTACAGTTTAATGTGAGTTCCGAACCACTCACTAACATCCATGCCACCGCTCGAATTCGAACCTGAAGCCTATGGTGCCCAAAGACAAGAACGCTAGCCATTTGGACATCAGACAGCCCCAAAAAAGCTGGAGAAAATAAAAGTCGACTCACATAAGGAAGGCAAAGGTTTTTCTCATAACACACCTTATCTTGATAAAATTAGAAATAATTTAAAGAAAAAAGATTTTCTTAAAAATAAAATTAAATTAAGTTCAGAAACTTGGAATAATTAAAATTGTTATTACGAAACCCTGTATACAAAGAAAGGCATAAAAGACCTTGATGAAATTTTCTCGAGGGAAAGATATTAAAATGAGCAGGCAGCAGTCCAGTGAAAACGAGATAACATTGTTCAAACAAAATTATTCATTTCGACGGGTCTGAAACAATGTGGTAAACACGACAAAAACACATCGCACCCTTAATGAACTCTCTCGTGCCGTCATGTCTGGCTCGATATTAATTCCGGTTTTTCCGTCCCACCAGCCTTTGCTTTGTGTTTGACATTTTAATTCGCGCAACAGACTCGATATGAATTCAATGAAATCATGTCCCCGCCAGAGAACAGGGATCGATGGAGCGTCTGCTTACACCCATCGAACCCTTTTTTTTTTTTTTAGTGTCCTCACTTCACTTGAGGGGGGGTCGAATCAGTGACCACCAGATGCAGATGATAGAACTTAGATTATAGAATAAAAATAACAAGAATATGGAATTTTTGGCACTCTTAGTAATTCTAAGCATATGCCATTTTTTTTTAGTGTTTGGTTTTATGGATTTTTATAATGGTTGAGTGGTGGACGTTATTGATTCTTTAGCATGAAAATTTATGATCGGCTCTTTTTTTTTTGAATATCATCACTTTATTATGGTTATTTAATCCCCATTACATGTAGGGAATTGAAATATTCTTTAAAAATCTTTTTTGTTGCTCATTTATTAATTTGGAGATTGCTTATTGAGTGGAGGATTGAATTATTGAGTAATTAAGGAATACTAATCGTAAAGCTAAAAAAATGCAGTTGTGGTGTTGTTCTAATGCAGTTAGCAATACATAGACAGTTAATCTTTATGCCATAAGCAAAGGCTGCACAGCGGTTGCTCATTTAGCACTATCCAGGGGGCAATGTATCTTGAAGACAAGGTACTGACGCGGAGTAGCAATTCTCCCGCAACGCTCATTTTAGACCGGGACCTACGGTTTAATGTGAATTCTGAACCACTACAAACATTCATGAACCGCCGGGAATAGAATCCGAAACCTGTGGTATCGAGTGCCAGAGCACTAGCCACTCGCCCATCAGGCCCTGAACAAAAAATATACATATTTAAATTTAAAAAATTCATGCGCAGAATTATAAAAACGTAACAATTTTTACTTTAAAAAGTTCCCAAAAGACTAATTATAAGTCGATGCTATGTTCCTAAGTCCCAAAACGGAAATTCTAAGTCGATGCCCATACTGAAGTCAAAAGATTTCTCCTATAATCTATCTTTGGTAAAATTAGAAATAACTTTAAAAAAGTTATTTTATTTTCAGCAAAAAATTTACGTTTAAGAAATTGGGTTAAATAAAACTGTTAGTACGAAACACATGAATACCAAAATAGGAATAAAAGACCTTGATGAAATTTCTTCGAGGGAAAGACATTAAAATGAGGAGTCGGCTGTCCAGTGAAAAACGAGATAACATTGTTCAAACAAAGTTATTCATTCCACCAACGGACTGAAACAATGTGGTAAACACGACAAAAACACATCGCATTATTAATGAACTCTCTCGTGCCGTCATGTCTGGCTTGATATTAATTCCGGTTTTCCGACCCACTAGCTCCTGCTTTGTGACATTTTAATTCGCGCAACAGACTCGATATGAATTCAATGAAATCATGTCCCTGCCAGAGAACAGGGATCGATGGAGTGTCTGCTTACACCCATCCAACCCTTTTTTTTTTTATCGTCTTCACTTCATTTCACTTGAAGGGGTGGTGGATTCAGTGACCATCAGATGCAAACGATAGAACTTAAATTACAGAATAAAAAAAATAACAAGAATATGGAATTTTTGCACTCTAAATAATTCTAAGCATGTGCCATTATTTTTTTAAATGTTTTGTTTTGTGGATTTTTCTAACGGTTGAGTGGTGGAGGTTATTGATTCCTTTAGCATGAAAATTTATGATCGGCTCGTGTTTTTGAACATTATCACTTTGTTATGGTTATTTAATCCTCATTACATGCAGGGAACCGAAAGATTCATTAAAAACTTTTTGTTGTTCATTTATTAATTTGGAGATAAAGTTATTGAGTATTTAAGTAATAAAAAATAAAATTCAGTCGTATTGTTGTTCTAATGCAGCTGGCAATACAGAGACCGTTAATCTTTATGCCATAAGCAAAGGCTGCACAGCGGTTGCTCATTTAGCACTACACAGGGGCACTGTAGCATGAAGATCTGCTACTGAGCGCGCTTAACACTACTCCCTACGACCATAACTAACCGGGACCTTCGGTTTAAAGTGGATTCTGAACCCCTAAAATATTCCATGGCAACGCTGGGACGCGGACCGAAACCTGTGGTACTGAGCGATCATCAAACCCTTGAACAAAAACAAAAATATATATATAAAAAATCTTTCACAAAATTTGAAACAATTTTTACTTCCAAAAACTTCCTAAACTGCTACAGAAAGTATAAGTCGATGCCCATAATGAAGGCAAAAGTTTTTCTTCTACAACACCTTATTTTAGTAAAATTGGAAATAATTTTAAAAATTTTATTTTATTTTAAGGAAAAGTCTTTTTAAGTTCAAGAAATGAGGTTAAATATAACTGTTATTACGAAACCTTATATACAAAGAAAGGAATAAAAGACCTTGATAAAGTTTACTCGAGGGGAAAGATATTAAAATGAGCAGGCGGCTGTCCAGTGAAAACGAGATAGGATTGTTCAAACAAAGTTATTCATTTCGACGGGTCTGAAACAATGTGGTAAACACGACAAAAACACATCGCTCCTTAATGAACTCTCATGGCTGGCTCGATATTAATTCCAAGTTTTCCACCCCACCAGCTTCTGCTTTGTGTTTGACATTTTAATTCGCGCAACAGACCTCGACTATATGAATTCGATGAAATTATGTCCCCACCAGAGAACAGGGATCGATGGAGCGTCTGCTTACAACCTTCATCCAACTCTTTTCCATCAACTTCACTTCACTTGAAGAGGATGGTCGATTCAGTGACCGCCAGATGTAGATGATAGAACTTAAATTATAGAATAAAAAAATAGAAAAGAATATGGAATTTTTGCACTCTAAATAATTCTAAGCATGTGCTATTATTTTTTTTTTTTTAATGTTTCGTTTTGTGGATTTTTCTAACGGTTAAGTGGTGAGGGTTATTGATTCCTTTAGCATGAAAATTTATGATCGGTTCGTGTTTTTGAACGTTATCACATTGTTATGGTTATTAAAATCCCATTATTGATAGGGAACCGAAATATTCATTGAAAAACCTTTTGATGCTCATTTATTAATTTGGAATTAAACTGATGGAGTATTTATGAAATAATCATCGTTCAACTGTTGGATCGGCAACTAAGTGATTGAGGATTTTAAATACAAAGTAAAATTCAAATTTTTTGCTTAAAAATGTAACTTTATTCATTTATGTATTGTCATTTTTTATCAATGACCTTTTGCCATATACACTATGTTACACTACAGTAGTACAGCATCATCTTCCGGGTAGACTCAAAATTACGCAATGGTGTCAATCATGTTTGTTTAATTTAGGCACCAAGCACCACTTGAAGTTAGAATCAGAGCTAGAGCATGTTTGGGAAAAGTTCTGTTGCGTGATCACTTGTTTTGAAGATTCGAGTGTGTTTGGATGTGTTCCAAGGGCACACTATATAAATACGGGAGACAACGAGAGTTGGTCAGTTCCCCATTTTGTGTTCAGAGTGACAAGTGCATTATTTTAATTTGACCTTTTTGCATAAATTAATAGAAATTGAAAAGAAAAATAAAGTTTGTTAGATAAAAAGTGAATCCAGCGCATTTAAAAGGGAATGGATACATCAAGAACATTAAAAGTTTTCAGGATGAAACTCATATCAATTGTGTACACTTTCATTGTTTATGGCAGTTATTAATACTTTAATTGATCATTATATAAATAAATCTTATTATTATTTTGCATGATTTATTTACATTGTAAATTTTAAATGTCCTCAAAATAAACTCGATGCTGCTGCTCAGATAGATGGTAATCCGGATAATAATGGCCAATAAGCCGGTTGGATGTTTCTGATACATTCTCAGAGCAGAATTTGAATCATAGCACTTATCTCTCTCTTCCTCATTCAAGCACAAAGGACTTTTCCGGTCCACTGATATATCACGCTCATCCTTATCTCACATAGGCGGAACTTCAATGTCGCATGTAGGTTTGAGAGAGCTCCCCGTTACTCAAGTTCCTCTAAGTCTTCAAAAGTATTAATTTAAATATCCGTGAAGTGAAGCAGGATCGAACATTTCAACCCACTGCTAAACTCTTCATCGTAACTGTAACGAAAAATAGAAGACATTTTAAGAATTTGTTTAAAATATTCGAACGTCCTCAGCCCAGCGAACTTTTCCGAGTCAATTCAGGCGCAACATCCCGTACTATCCGAAACCTTTAACACCAGAAATAAGTAAATTTTGTGAGGTGCGCTCATTTTCGAATTATCCTTGAGGGATTCCCAAGTATGGACAATTTTAAAATAAACATGATTTATTTTCACAGGAGAGAGATTTAATTGCTAAATAATTTAAGAATGCCATTATGCAAATGATGCCTAGAAGCATGAAAGTGTGTCGGGGAGGTAATCCTGTTATCGGAAAGGAAAAGGCTCTCGCAACAATTTCGCGGAGGAAAAGCAGAATCTTCCTGGCGCTGCCCTTAAGCCCTGATCAGCCATACTACCTGTAGTAGTTTAACAAAAGAAATGATAACAACCGCGAGCTTTGAGGTTTAATGTACAAAAATCCAGAAGAAAATGTTCAGAATATTTTATTCATTTATGAATTTAATCATGAATAACATTGGCAACTAAGATAAACAAAATTTTGCTTTATAAAGTTGTTATTATTAATTTAAAAGGAAATTTTATTATAAATTTATACATAGTATGCCAGAAACTCAATGCCCTTCAATGGTACAAACTCAAAGACTTTGTATATAGATATTTTCCAGAAGTCGGGAGTCGAGCATTTTTAAAAGAGTCAGGAATATGTATCAATTTTAAATGCTTCCCTGTTTTATAAAAATATTTATTTTTCAAAATTCAGAGAATTAATGTTAAAACGGACAGTATTCAGACAACTTGATGGAATTGTTCCGGGTTTCCTCCAATGCGATCGCAAATGCTAGTAGTTCCAACTCAAAGTTCTCCAGAAGGCACTACAATCCTACTTCAGCGTCTTCGCGCCAAGTCAGACATTTTTTTTAGTTTGGTTAGCGCTCTGGCGCTCGGTACCACATGGTTTGGGTTCGAGTCCCGGCGGTGCCATAGATGTTTATAGTGGTTCGATTCCACTTTAAAAACGTAGGTCCCGGTAGATGTGACTGTAGAGCATTGGTAGATAACCCTCCGCGTAAAAAGTGGAAAATCTATCTAGAAATCTGCCTCTAAAACTGCCACTAATCTGAAAAATAATAATTCATGGTGCAACAGCATCACTGATTTTTATTATTATTAATTTATTTATATTGTAAATTTTAAATGTCCTCAAAATAAACTTGACGATGATGCTCGGATATATGGTGATCCAGAAAATGAAGGCCAATCAGCCGGATTGATGGTTCAGATACAATCTCAGAGCAGAATTTGAATCATATCACTTTTCTCTCATCCTAATTCAAGGACAAAAAGGGACTTTCCGGCGCACTGATAAATCGCGCACATTCCCGTCTCAATACAAGAACTTTGTTCCATGTCACTTGCAGGTTTGAGAGAGCTCTCCATTACTCAAGTTCCACTACGCCTTCAAAAGTTTTTATTTAAATATCAGTGAAGTTAAACAGGATCGAACATTTAAACCGCCACAAAACTCTTCATCGTAATTTCAACGAAAAATAGAAGACACTTTAAGAATTTGATTAAAATATTCGAACATCCTTAGCTCAGCGAACTTTCCTGAGACAATTCAGGCGCAACATCCCATACTATCCGAAAGCCTCGACACTAACAATAAGTAAATTTTGTGAGGTGCGCTCATTTCGAATTATCCTTGAGGGATTTCCGTATGGACAATTTTAAATAAACATGATTTATTTTCGTAGAAGGAAGAGAGAGATTTAATTGCGAAATAATTTAAGAATGCCATTATGCAAATGTACTTGCTAGAGAAGCATAGAAGTGTTTTGGGGGAGGGAATCCTGTTATCGGAAGGAAAATGGCTCGGAGGAAAAGCAGATTCTTTCTGGCGTCGCAGCTTAAGGTCATGAAATTATGTCTTCAGTCGATGCAGATTAATGAGAGATCGCCTGCCATACTACCTGTAGTAGTTAAACAAAAGAAACCAAAACATCTGGGAGCTTTGAGGTTTAAGGTACAAAATCCGAAAGAAAAATGTTCAGAATATTGGATTCATTTATGAATTTAGTAATGAATAACATTGGTAGCTAAATAACCCTGCCATGATTTGCTTTATAAATTTATTGCTAATAATATAAAAAGGAAATGTTTAACTTATATATAAATTTGATGCTAGTACATTTTTTGTGTTGTATTGCAGCAGGCAAACACTTAGACAGTTGTTTCTGATGCCTTAAGGCAAAGCGCTGCACCGACGTTACTCACTTAGCACTACACAGGAGTTACGTGTAGTTTGCGAATAAGCTACGGACGCCGAGAAAACAACGAGCCCGCAACGCTCTACGATCCTGTTAGACTGGAGCCTACGGTTTAAAGTGGATTAAGAAATATTACAAACATCCATGACACCGTCGGGACTCGAACCTGAAACCTGTGGTACCGAGCACCAGAGCCCTAGCTTATGCTAGTAATTCACAATCAGAAGCTGGAAGACTTTGTAAATAGATATTTTTCCAGTAGATCTAGAGTCAAGTATTTTTAAAGGAGTCAGGATAGGTTTAATTGTAGTAGTTCCGCCTGTCTAATTAAAAATATTTATTTATTAAAAATTCTGACAATTAATACTAAAATTAAATCTTAAAGATTGGTTTGTTTTTTTGCTCTAATGTAATTTTTTGCACACTTTGGGTTAATTAGACCAGGACCTACAGTTTAATGTGAATTCCGGACCACTCACAAACATCCATGCCACCACCAGGATTCGAAACTGAAACAAAAACCAGAGAACCAGCTAATTGGTCATCGGGCCGTCGAAATGGTTAGGAGGCCATTCCATTGTATCTCTCAATAACACTACCAGCAACAAATATTGCTACTGATTGACTAGTAAATCAAGCAAGGGTTGAGAGACTTTTCTGAGAAGTGAGTCTAATAAAATGCTATTTTAGCTCAAGAAGATCTTATAAAGTTCGATTCGTAACTCAGTGGCAACACGCGCCGCTGGTGAGCATTTGGGCGGGAGGTTTAATCCTCTTGCGGCTTTGTTATAAACACTGTTTCGAATCGATGGCGTTTGTGTGGTTCATCTTCTTGCCTTGTGAATTGGATTACCGGGTGAAAGTTTTCCGGGTTTTCACCATACGATACCCAAATACGGAGTAATTACCTTTAGAAGTCCTTCTTGGATGGCACCTTCTTCAGCGTCACGAAGCCAAGTCAGACCACCGCCTATATCTACCTATGGGTGCTCCATCACGATCGAAGTTGACCCTTTCCCTCCGTTCATGAGTAGATTACTCCTGAGATGTCCAGGGGCATTGCAGGACATTTAATATTAGACACAAAAAAAAAAGAATGTTTACTGAACATATGCAATTACTACTTGTTTATTCATTATGTTTTGAAACTTTAAAGCGGAAAGCTCCATTTTTTTTTTCCCCATCCATTATATTTTAATATTATATTTGTTTCCGAGAAGAAATACAACAATTTCAAAAAAAAGAGTTCCAATAAAATAAGTTTAATAAAGAATATCAGATTTATCAAAGATCCGATCTTCGTGTAAAAATAACATGTAAATTAAAAATTATGAAAAAAGATATTCATATTGATTGAAAATTTCATAAATGGTCAATTTATTTTAAGTCAATGTTGAACATATTAAAATAATCGATTTCTTTTTTTTTTTCATCCACATTCTCGAAATTTTTCCTCGACGATATTTTATCAATGATATCCGTATCATTAATTTTCAGTTCCCCCTGTTTTTTCAAATGTAACAAACGGTCTGCGTTGATCTATTATCTCTCGGAGTATTATTACTTGAGTATGGCATTCCGCTTTATTTTATTTCGAATGCATTACTATCATCGGAATAAAGCGATAGGCAGGCATTGACAAGATAATTTTTCACTACAGAACCTTAAAAAATGGAAGATTTAAAGATTTCATTGATGTTTATTTAACTGCAATTGACCCTATAGTTATCAATTGAAAAGATACGAATTTACAACCATTTCGTGCTTTATTTGTCATCAATTATCTAAAAATTTATAATTAAAAGGTCTCGAGCTTAAACATTTTTAATAATTTTCTAAGTAATTAATCCTTCATATTATTTTTTGTACAAATCCACTGCTGTATTTTGTTTAATTAGCAGCTTTACTATAATAGCGGCAATACTAAATATTCGATGAATCATGGTAATTCTTAATGGACAATATTAAAAAAAACATTAAGGGTTTTTTAAACATTAATATTTTCGTTCAAGTAAATATTCCATTAATCTATATTTTAAAAAAAAAATTGTTCGAATATTTCAATTTTACGGAATTATTTAGGGCAAACTTTACATAATTGCTCATCTAATCAACAATTTTTTTTTATCATTTTGTCCTTTCCTCTCCTTTTAATAATATTAAGATTTAATTTGGCAAATAATATATTTATAAAATATGGAATTACTCTGTCTATGTAATGTTATAGATATAATATCCTTATGTATAATGTTATTATATCGTTATCCTGTATAGTTTTATGTCTATATAAATATGTATAGTGTTATCATTGCTGTGTCGTGTTATGTCTATGTTATCATGTGTAGTGTTATGCATGATAACATATAGCCAGACATAAGGCCTATAAGTTATTATCTATAGTATTATGCTTCATTAGACTGATTCGGTGTCTATTGGTGATGAGGGCAGCTATCATGTATAATATGACCATGAACGGAAGAGACATGTTTTCAGGCCGTCTGTCCTGTTGTCTCCAAGCACAGCTTCTTTTACGCCAAAATGTCACAATTGCAGAAAGGCCACAACGCCGCAACAATTAAAAAAAAGGTGTTAAAATAAAATCCGGCAGTAGTCTAAAGTCCACCATGCCAAACCATCATCATCATCATCAAAGCACAAGAAAATCGCCACCACATAGAACAGTTTTCTTTTTCTACTTTGCTGCTGTTTCATTCACTGCATTTATCTCCTCATCTAAAGTTTTTCCAAGATTTTTTTTTCCGAACAATCTTTCACCAATTTCGACAAAAACCATCCCTCTAACTGATTGCATTTTTCCTAATATGTGCTCTATGTACAACATATATGTGATATGGGTAGAAGATATATGTACGATATATATGTGATTTATGTCCTGGATCATGGATTTATGTCCATTATATATCCTCAAATGGAATTGAGGATATTTTCTTATTTTCTCTATTTAGCATATTTACAGAAGAATCTAGAGTGTAAATGTCGTCTGTCCCGTTGTCTCCCAGCACAGCTTCTTTTTACGCCAAATGTCCGAATTTCAGAAAGACACATCACCGTAACAATTAAAAAAGGTGTTAAAACAAAATCGTGCAGTAGCGTATAATATTGCAACTATAACAGCAGACTTCACAGATATCTATGTCAGTCAGCAGCAGACAAATCGCTCAAAATTAAAAAAAAAAAAAAAGACAACAATGGTGTTCACAAAAGAATCTATTAAAACGACAGTTGCTGAATTCTGTAATACAAACAAACACTATTTGGAGCAATGCACTTTATTTTTTGAAAAATTATAAATATCTCAATGTGTTAATTAGACCAAAATACTTAAGTGGGAAGAAATTAAAAGTGTAATGGATGCATCGATTGGAAAAGGATTTATTAATTGGAACCACGAAGCAGATGTATTTATTGAGTGTTCACTTATTTATAATTTACATTGTACGTGACAAAGTGGCTTAATGGTACAACCGAGAATCATTGAGTTGAATCGTTCCCTTTCACACGAATATTTTGATCGTATGAGAATTCACCTTGTTATTTGATATATTTTATGTCTTCACGGAGCTAATGCTTCTGTACAAAAGGGGATTTTCTCTTGTTGAATAATTGGGATGACCGAATTATACAGTTGAAGATTGGTAATTGACAATGGTTTACGAACTGCAAATTAAATCTTATGAAATTCTGCAAAAATTTCATTCTTATCTGAAATCAGCACATAAGATACTGTAGCAAATTTGTTCAGAAAAATATTAAACCCCATAAATTACTTTTTCTCACATGTTCATATATATTCTTTTCATTAAAATAATAAAAACAAATAAATGTGTGCGTTTCTGAACAACACAAACTATTACCTAAAAATAGTAAACATCCTATGTTTGAGAAAAATAAATAAATGGGCAAAGCAGAACAACTCGGGTTCAAATACAGTTACAGGTAAGTTTCAATCATCGCCCATAAAAAGAAAATTCTCGAGAGTTCCTATTACATATTTCTCATTTTTTTATGTAAATCTGCCTTTCATTTTCTATAGAGTGCCCTTCCATTATCATGAAAATTAAGCAAAACACTTGTAGCATAATCTTCCTTAGATTTCATTTAATGAAATCTATTTTTCAATTTCTTCTGAATAGTTCAAGTAATTTTAATGGCTGAAATAAAACTAATATCCATATAAATGGCAAATATAAATTGGTGTTCAAGCAAAATATTAGGAGACATTTTTTAAACTTTTATTTTTAGTTTTTTTAAATATTTAAAGGATCACTTAATTCTTTCAATGTGTTAAAGAAATGAGCGATTTTAAGTTTTCAGTCCAATTTTTAAATAACAATTAAAACTAAAACCATTCCGTTTAAAATCATTTCAAATAGCGTGCAAATTTATGAAGCACACTTAATCTTATATAATTTAAAAAATTCTTAAATCCAGATACATTGGACATTGAAATGATATATTCTCCAACCTCTTTAAAAATATAACGTACCACCTTACTATACTTTATCACTTACAACATCAATTCATTCTTAACTTAAAAGTACCACAGACAATGTTCTAAAACAATTGAATAGAACTGTACACTGAACATTAAAATAAAATACTGTGCAACCTCTAAAAACGTACAGTACTTTTAAAAACGTACAACGTAGCATCTTACTATAATATATACTATATTATAATCTTAACATTAAAAGTACCACATAAAATGTTCTAAAACAATTCGAACAAAACAATACACAGGACATTAAAATAAAATACTCTGCAACCTCTTTAAAAAAATCAACATACTATCTTACTATAATTTATCGCTCACAACATCAATTCACTCTAACTTTAAAAGTACCACAGAAAATGTTCTAAAACAATTCGAACAGAACACTGTTCTACCTTATGGGAAAATGGTGGATAATGTTCCGATCTTGATCTGCCAGATCTAATTTCGAATGTAACACGTTCCATTCTCCCCGTTTCAAGGACATTCTACAAACACGGCGAGAATCGAACGTTTCCCGGGTTCTATTGTTCCCACAGGCGACGCATCATTCCAAAATAAATTAAATTCTCGTTAAGTGATTGGGTTACGGGGTTCGATTTCAATTCCGTTTCCGATTCTTCTGGTGAAACACAACAATTGCCTCGGGGTTCTGCTGTTTCTCGGCTTTCAGCGGTTGGTGTTAAACACTGCAGAATTCGATATGACGATTTTATGGGGTGTTTTCGATTTGTTGAGGTACTTCATCAACGGAATATATTTTGAATCTCTGTTTTAAAACATTTCATGCACCAACATTTCTTGCACGCTTATCTAATTTAAAGTAAATTATTCATTTAATTATTTTTTTGGAATATAGAACAGGTTTCTTTAATAAATTATGTTGATATGTTAATAAATTATGTTTATGTTGAAATGTTAATAAATTGTTAAAATTATGTTAAAATGTTAATAAATTATTTTTATGTTGAAATGTTAATAAATTAGGTTTATGTAGAAATGCTAATATGTTATGTTGAAATGTTAATAAATGATGTTTATATTGAAATGCTATTAAATTATGTTTATGTTGAAATATTAATAAATTATGTTTATGTTAAAACGTTAAATAAATTATGTTTATGTTGAACTGTTAATAAATTATGTTTATGTTGAAATGTTAATAAATTATGTTTATGTTGAAATGTTAATAAATTATGTTTATGTTGAAAATAAATATCAATATTTAGCTCGAAATTTCTTTTTACAGTAAAATAATTGCTTATTTTTAGTTAATTAGTCGTTATTATAATTGTTTCTAGTTTTATTGGATTATTTTATGAAATATACTTCGTTCGTTAAAAATCGTCATATGTGCATTACAGAAATAACAATATGGGTAAATAGGGATTTTGGCGATATTTGGTGATAAACATAAGAACTTGGCAAGCTATTTGGCGACAGGACTTCTCTAGGATATAACGATTTTATGGGGTGTTTTCGATTTATTGAGGTACTTCATCAAATTAATATATTTTGAATCGATTTAAAACATTTCATGCATCAAAATTTCTTGCACGTTTGTCTAAAATAAAGTAAATTACTGATTTATTATATTTTTTTTTTTAAATATAAATAATTTTTTTAATAAATGTATGTAGAAACAGCTGATGAAAATATATATCAATACTCGCGCGAAATTGCTGTTAACAATAAAAATAATTGTTTATTAGGGCCTGAATGACCTAGCGTCTAGTGCTCTGGAACTCTGTACCAAAAGGTTTCTGGCTTGTGTTCCGGCGGTCTATGGATGTTTGTAGTGGTTCGAAATCCACTTTGAACCGTAGTTTCTGGTCTCGTATGATCAAAGAGCGTTGTCTTTAGCTTTTGTCAGAGTTTAGCCCTCGTGGTTCCTAAAAATGTAGCTGCATATTACCCTTAGCCATGGACCAGTCGCCGGCGACGGGGTCTTTTGGACCTGGTGTAGGTTTTCCTGCAGCAGAAATATCAGTAATAACAACATAATTGCTTATATTTGGTTAATAATTCGTTATTATAAACTCATGTTTGTGAAGATAGCAACAACATGAAGGACTTACGCGAGTGAGCTGAAATTTTCAGGAAACGCAAATTAGCGCATGATATGAAAATGATTGGAATTTCAAATACGTAGCGCATGCGTATGCTGAGCAGCGCCCTCTGAACGGGCGGATGGATCCGAATAAATAGACGGCTGTAGCGAGGCGTGTATGGTTATCGGTGGCTATCTGCTAGTGGTAAACGTTAGCTCAATCGTTACTTGTGCCTCTTCGACGAAAGAGAGCGAGATTTGAAACAACTTACAGAGTTTGAACGGGGAGAATCATCCGCCTTCGTGAAGCTGGATTGTCTTATCGAGCAGCAGCCGCTCGTGTGCAGCGTAACAGCATCACAGTGATGCGTCTTTGGAAGCAGTGGACGGACGAGTGTCGGACAACTCGAAAATCCGGGAGTGGACCCAGAAATGTGACGTCAGCTCGCGATGATAGACACCTGGTCCGCATGGCGCTGACGGACCGTACAGCTTCCTCTAGACAATTGGCAGCACAGTGGTCAATAGCTTCAGGTGTTTCATTGTTTGCTTCATCAATTCGTAGATGTCTACTGCAGCGTGGACTGCGCGCAAGGACTCCTTTATATGCAGGATCCCTCTTACGCTAAACCATCGCCGCCTGCAGCTACAATGGGCCGCTCAGCATAGAGACTGGCGTGCTGATTGGCAGCATGTCGTGTTTTCTGACGAATCCCGCTTTAATTTGTGGTACCATGATGGCCGCATTCGTGTCAGGCGCTATGCCGGGGAACGCCACCTTCCGGAGTGCATTATCAAACGCCACAGTGGACGAACACCCGGAGTTATGGTCTGGGGTGCCATAGCATATCATGGACGATCTCAATTGCTAACAATTGTGGGCCGGTTGCTGAACAGCAACCCACATCAGTGAAGTTCTACAGCCCCAAGCTGTTCCCTTCCTTCAAAGCTTGCCAGGCGCTGTATTTCAACAGGACAATGTCCGCCCTCACATCGCTAGGACTGTTCAATCCTTCTTTGCAACGCGGCAGGTACAGCTTTTGCTTCCTTTTACAGCCTGCGTATTCCCCGGATATGTCGCCGATTGAACATGTGTGGAATTTCGTTGGTCGGCGTCTCGCTGGTGATCATCGTCCTGTTGCTTCTGCAGACGAATGCACAGTAAACAATACAAACGCATACAAACACAGATATTCAAAATTTGTTTGACTCCATGCCACATCGTGTAGCAGCGCTTATTGCGGCGCGTGGTGGCTACACAAAATACTGATTCCGATCTCTTGTTATTGTTTGTTTGCTTTGAACATTTAATCATTTATTTGTACCACTACCACTCAACTGTGTATTAAATTTCATTCAATTATGACGATTCCTTCAGGGTGTTGCAATTTTCACAAACATGAGTATAAATTTTTGTAGTTTTTTTTTTGTTATTCGTTCATCAAAAATGTGCCCCGTTTGTATGACAAATATATCAATGTGGGTAAACGGTGATTTTGGCGATATATTTGGTGACGGACCTCTAGGAACAAAAAAGAATGAACATTATTAACAATTATAATTTTCTACGTCACTTACAGTTTTCTCAGTCTGTAATGAGGAGTTCTTTCGCGGAAGATGTGAATAGACCTTTCGTTTTTGTGCAGGGATGTATTTATTGCGGTTATTTACTATTAATTGACCATCTCCAATATTTTACACATACTACTGTGTTCTACACGTAAAACCAATTTTCAATTTAAAATTACCTGGACATATGGAATTTCAATTTTTTTTTTTAGGTTGCTGGTACTCTGTGGAATTTGTGGAAATTGACATCAAAATATTCATTAGTGTTTGAGTTACGCTTGGCTTTGTGAGGAGCTAAAACTGATTCCGGCGAATTTTGAAATGTCTGAATTAATTGAGCAATGAACATCGCATTAAATTTTTGTTTGCGGAAAAGTACAAGAATGCTGCAGAAGGCATTCGGTGAACATTCCTATATCGGAAAGAAATGTTTAGAAGTGGTATACAGAATTCAAAGAAGGCAGAGAGCGCGTTGGACGAAGAGCCCTCTGGTCACCATCAAAACCTCAACCGACGAAAGTCACTTCCAAAAAATTAAAGATTTGGTGCTTGCAAACCGTCGATTTACAATTAAAGACCTTACTGATTATGTTGGAATTTCAAAAGGATCGGTCCATTCTATTTTGGGCCTCAAACGCGTCAAATCTCGATTGGTACCGAACACACTGAATGCGCCAGTTCCCACTGCATTGATTCTTCGTGATTTTTCGCCAAAAATGAAACCCATAACGTTCCACAATCACCGTATTCACATAATTTAGCATCGTGTTACTTCTGGCTATTCCCTAAACTCAAAAGACCACTCCGGGGACACCGTTTTGAATCGATTGAAGAGATTCAACGTGTGAATAGGCGCGCGCTTTGAAGACTTATTTATATATCTTAATTATATTAGAATATTGACTGCTTTGAAAAGGATAAAGCTAATTACATAAAGCAATTGCGAATTTCTGCTCGACCAACTTCTAATTGTCATCGATCCCTTTGCCTTAATTCATTAATGAAACTCATTGCAATCCATGCTGGCGTATTGTTTCGTGGAAGCCGAAATCCCCCCCAATTCGACGACCAAAGAGACAAGAGAAAAAGGAATTGTTTTTGTTTCATGAGAGGAGAGTATCAGTGCATCCCGTATTCGTAATGAGACAAGCACCAACAGAAAAACAACTCCGGTTCGTAATCCGACAAGACAATGATGACCTTCACCCCAGATATGGTAAATAAGACATGGATGTTTCTTTTGTACTTGCATTCAATACAGCCCAGTTGTCAACATGCACAAAAACATGATTTAGATTGTTACTTATGATTGTCACAATGAGAGGTCAGTTGTCTAATTTATGCAGTAGTACTCAAACCTCAGTTATCAGCTTGCATAGAGACCACAGCAGTACCATCTGGTGGCAATAACATGGATATTAATTATTAGTTAAAATCAGTGTTACTTGTCAGTAGACGGCACTGCAGCATTTCATCTTATATATCGTTCAAACGATATTCATTAAATTAGTAAGCAAATATATTGGGACATGGAGAATATATTCGCGATATGTACTTTTCTACAATTCATTTTCTTTTGGCAGGACAACGAATGCCTTGTTCTTAGCTAACCTAGTTTTATTTATATATTAGAATATTGATTGTTTACTTAAAAGGATAAAGCTAATTATATAAAACAATTGCGAATTTCTGCTCAACCAACTTCTAATTGTCTTCAATTCATTAACTGGCTTCATTCATTAATGAAACCTATCGCAATCCATACTGGCGTATTGTTTGTTGGAAGCCGAAATCCCTCTAACCGCGTCGACGACCAAAGAGACAAAGAATTGTTTTGATTCATGGGAGATGGGGTATCAGTGCACCCCGTATCCATAATGAGACAAGCACCAACGAAGAAAAACAACTCCGGTTCGTAATCCGATAAGACAATGATGTCCTTCCCCCAGAAATGGTAAATAAGACATGAATGTTCCTTTTGTACTTGCATTCAATACAGCCCAGTTGTCAACATGCATAGAAAACATAAGTTAGGTTATTACTTGTTATATATAAACACACTGAGAGATAAGTTCTCTACTTTATGTAGTAGTACACAAAACTCAGTTGTCAGTTTCAATAGAGACATTATTTAAATTGTTACTTATAATACATAAATACAATGGATGATCCGTTCTCTAATTTATACATAGTGCTAGAAAACTTTTAATTATGTTTAATCATTTTACATCATTAAATATCATAGTAGCTTTGAATATGTATCTATTTTATTTTATGTTAACAATATATGCAATAAAATAGCTAATGTGCATGCTAGTTACTGAGATTTACTGAATTACATCAGACAATAATTTTTCTACTCTTAAAAAATTTCAATAAATATATTTCAACCCAATTCTTTCTTATATTTCAAAATAAAGCAATAATACAAATTGAAAACTAATACAATTGCAAGGATGATTTTCCCCCTCAGAAAATTTGCTCAGCTTCCACCTAAATTTCAATTTCATTGCAAGCTTCTATCTAAATTTCCATATCTCTACATGCTTCCATCTAAATTTCCATATCTCTATGCTTCCATCTAAATTTCATATCACTACATGCTTCCATCTAAATTTTCATATCACTACGTGCTTCCATCTAAATTTCAGTACTGCATGATTCCATCTTTCCATATCTCTATTACAATATCATGCCCGCTTTCAAATCTAAATTTCAGTATCTCTGTATGATTCCATCTAAATGTCAGTATCATTACATGCTTCCATCTAAATTTCAGTATCTCTGCATGCTTCTATCTAAAGTTCAATACATGCTTCCCTGTAAATTTCAACGTCGCTACATGCTTCCATCTAAATTTCACTGCATGCTTCCATCTAAATCAGTTTGTTTATTTTTTTAGTTCGATAGGTATTTATTTTTTAAATAACAAAATATAAAGTTTAGTAAAAGATAATATAATTTTTGTTTATCTTATCATAACTTTAATGTCAGCCGTTAGAAAAAAAGAAGTGAAAAAAAAAAATCTTAAGAAATTTTAAAAATAAGTTTTAAATAAGTTAAAAAATTTTTAAAATAAATTAAAATTTAAAATATCATTGGTCTATAAAGTTTTCATGTAAACATGAAATTAATATGGAATGAACCAAACATAACTATTGTTGAGCAAGGCCCAGGTACAAATCAACTGAAGGCGTGAGTTGTAGTGAAAATTTCAAATATGAAGAGATTCAATGGATATTGTTAAAACGCGAGTAAAGCGTCTCACCTTAATTGACAGATTGTCTGGTAGAGTTTGCTGGGTTTTCTCCCATATGATAGGCAAGTGTTGGACACTTGTTCCTATAAAAACCACGTACAAGACAATATCATCACCTCAGAACCCGTCAGTGGGCTGTATGTGGCTTAGGTTAACGGAACCCGAGGCTCACCGATGTTCCACAACAATAGCAAAAACACGGAGGGAAAACATTGTTAAAAATCATTGTTTTGTTTATCTTATCATAACTTTTAATATCAGTCATTAGAAACAAAAGTGAATAAAAAATCATGAGGAACCACAATTTTTAAAGAAACTATAATAATTTAAAATTAAAAAAAAGCTTATAATGTTTCCAGGTAAACATGAAATAATATGGAAGGATTCAAACATTCCCATTGTTCAGGATTTTCCAAATCGAAATCAGCTGATGGCAAGAGTTGCAGTTACTGTTTTCAAATGAATAGATCAATGTCTATTGTGAAAACGTGAGTAAAAAGCATCTCGCCTTGATTGTCAGGCTGCCTGGTAAGTGTTTGCGAGTTTTTTTTTTTTTTAAGGTTTTTCCGTACGATATGCAAGTACTGTACTCTTGCCGCTATAAAAACCAGTTGGAAGGAAATGTCGCCCTCTCAGCACCCATCAGTGGGCTGTTTGTGGCTTATGTTTGGACCCGAGGCTCACCAGGACCCAAGGCTCACCGGTGTTCCACAACAACAAAAAAAAAAAAACATTTAGGAAAACATCGTTAAAAACAAATGTTTTAAATTGTGGAATAGATATTCCGTTAAATATTTTCCCTCTAGTTTAATTGTTTGCATTAAATTTCAACTTTCATTTCGAATTTTTTTGTTTTTTAAGTCAATAAGCTTCAGGTTTCATTTTTTTCACGAACAACCCACTGACAGGGGGATGATGAAATATTTTGGTTTCCGAGATGGTTTTAAGACGACCACCACATATGAGAATGGAAATAATTGTAGAAATGTTCCACCGGTCAACCTGTTTGTCAATAAATGGAAAATTTATAATCATGATTATTCTGATTTTTCATTAATGTTTGAAAATAGTCTAATTAATATATTCTAAGGACAGTTCAAATGCTTGAAACATGTATATATCTGAAAAAGTAGCATTCATGACACTTTTTATTTGTTATTGAATTACTACAAAATATCCATTTCAAGTCTTTTACACCTGTTATTCTATGCAATTTTTCTCATTATTATTAATGCCAAGCGCTTTTGCATGCTGTTTTAAATTGGGCGGGGGCAGGGGGCCCGGCCGTGTCCCTAAGGGCCATGTTCTAAAATGTCCTAACCGAGCTATGTCCCTAAACGCCTATTAACAACTTTTGAAGCACCAAAGTATTATTTACGACGATGAAGTTGAATACCTTTCAACACTCTTTGTCACGAGAACATCAGATTCGAGTGTAATAAAAACTATTTCAATTGCCATATCGCATGTAAGACAGTTGTTAATGGACTTGGTATTATAAATATGAAGTTGTGTCAGCTTTACAAAAGGTTTCTTTGAAATTGAGAGTTTTCATGAAATAAAACGTAAAACAGCTTACCCTAAAAACAGTATTACAGTAAAAAAAAAAAAAAAAAACCCAGTAATGCAGTATTTTCCTTTGGAAAAAGATAATATCGTTTTTCTTCTCTGCTACAGTAGTCTTTAAATCAATATTTTCCTTTTTTTTTTTAAGCATCATATTTATTCCCATATTTATTTTTTATTATATTTATATTTTTATTGTTAACTTGTTGTCCAGTGGTAACGTGCACTATCTTCGTGCGGGATATCTTAAGTTTGAATCCGCTAGTGATTCTCGTTACATTCACTGCTTTCAGAAACGAAAACCCTCGATGAAAATTGTGATTTTTAAAATATTTAGAATCAATAGTCAGACGGTCTGGTGGAAGTTTTTCAGGTGTTCACCCATACCACAACCAAATGAGGAGCAACTATCTCTAAAAAATGCATTGTATATTGATTTGATACTCATGCTATCATAAATATCATAAATGTCGATGGTAGATTTGATACATAGAGATGGTAACTTCTGTAATCAAATCGAAAAATTTAAGAATTTATAATTTTTACAGGTTCCGAAACAGGCTCCTTTACTATAAATCAGACTAACCAGCCTTATTTTCTTTCAGATATGTAAATATAAAAAAAAAAAGGAGACGGCAAAATATTTTGTTTACAATTTTTTACAATGCGTGATGAAAGGAAAAACCCGTAAAATGAGCTATAAAATCCGACCCCTTCGGAAAAAGTCAGCAATAGCAGCCATGCACATTTTTTGATGCTTTTTATATGGCATCGTAAGGGTAAAAGGTCGTATTCCATTGCATAGTTTTTGTCCTATGTTCATACAAAGTACACTCCAGAAGGTATTTTATTTTTAAAATACATAGCCTCTCTTAATGAAAACACAGCTTTTGTATTTATATGCAATCTTTATTCAATACTAAATTGTCTGGTGTATACATTAATTAATACCGCAATAAAAATGATTATAAAAAGATTAGTTTAAATGGTATACAAAAGCACTTCATGAAATTATTCTGATTTTTTAAAAATTTCATCAATATTAACTTTTATATATTCAAGGGGTAGGGAGGATGACCCTTCAAAATTTCGATAAGCCTGTAAATTGCACAAACCTGTTGAATACACTAATTGAAATGTCTCAGGAAGAAAGGTAATTTTGGAAGGGTACAATAAATCATTTAAATTTTTAACAATTAAAATTTAATTACTATCTAATCAGTCTGATAAAATCTGTGAGAATGTTGATAATGCATTGATAATCTGTTAATTGGAAAGTCCTAGTGAGAAAATTGAAGGATTTTAATTGATTTTTGAGGATTTTAATTACAAACCATTTTAATTTTTAATAGTTAAAATTTTAATGCTAGCTAATGGGGCCTGTAAAATATATAAGCATGTTGATGATACACTGATAATCTGTTAATTGAAAAGTCCTAGATAGAAGATGAATTTTTAGAAGATTTTTAACTACATTAAAATCATTTTAATTTTGAACAATTAAACTTTTAAGTCTTGTAAAAATCTATAAGCTTGTTGATAATGCATTGATAATCTGTTAATTGAAAAGTCATAGCGATAAAATTAATTTTCAAAGTATTTTAAGTAAAAAAGTAAAATCACTTAAATTTTTAAAAATTAAAATTTTAATGCTATCTAATCATTCCTGCAAAAACTATAAGCTATTTCATAATCTGTTAATTGAAAATTTAGTGAGAAAATAAATTTTTGAAAAATTTTAATTACAAATCATTTTAATTTTTAATAATTAAAATTTTAATGCTAGCTAATAAGGCCTTTAAAATCTACAACCCTGTCGATAATACGATAATCTTCTAACTAAAAAGTTTCAGTGAAAAAATTAATTTTCGAACTACAATAATATATTTTTAATTTGTAATAGTTAAAATTTTAATGCTAGTTAGTTGGGCCTGTAAAATCTGCGAGTCTATTGGCAATTTGATAATCTGCTAATTGAAAAGTCCTAGTGAGAAAATTAATATTTGAAGGGGTTTCATTTACATTAAAATCATTTTAATTATTAATAGTTAATATTTTAATGCTAGCTAATGGGGCCTGTAAAATATAAGCATGTTGATGATACATTGTTAATTGAAAAGTCCTAGATAGAAGATGAAAGGATTTTAACTGCATTAAAATCATTTTAATTTTTAACAATTAAACTTTTAATACTGTAAAATGTACAATCTGTTGAAATTAAATTAACATTTATAAGCATGTTCTTATTGAATTAACATGCATAATCCTTTGATATTAAATTGTACACAAGCTTGTGAACAACATGTTTACTCATAATTAATGAATGTTTATTTCCTTTGATTATTCCTTTTATCCTCGAAGAATCGAACTAATTATTAAAAATTTTTTTTTTGATTAATATATAACATAAAAAGTATTTTTTTATTATATTATATTAATTAATTTTTTATTATATTTAAAAAGTGATATATGCTCAATTAGATAATTTTTTGATTTTTTTAACGGTCACAGCATTTTCAAGTCTTTACAACCTTGTTTAGTGAATGATGAAGAACAATCATATATAATCTTTTTCATATGAATATGAAAAGAATGTATTCAATTGTAGATATGAATATAACTTTTATTCCGTCATATCCTTGGTGTCAGGGGCGATTTGGATCCACCTCCTCGTGGTGCCCCCTGGAAACGTCACTTAAGACGGCGAAGAGATCCATACATCTCCGCGGTGTTCTCGGACACGTTCTATAGCGTGAACGTTGATGTCCTGGAGTACAACAAGCCCAGTTGAGGGCAGCCAAAGGCGGTGGGGATGTTATACTTATTACATATCACCCTATCCGTGGAGCCGAATAAGGCGGAATCCAGCTAGTACTAGTAGGTTCTGTCGTGCTTCTGGCCATGCAGTTCTCCGTAAGCCTTCGGGCAGGTCGGTAAAACTTTATTGAATATCCTTGGTGTCGGAAAAGATTACTTTCCTCTTTTTCGATTCTTTCACGAAACTTGCAATTTATGCCTTTAAATCCAGTTTTATTTTGAATAAAATGCAAATAGATTTAAAGAAATTAAGTCAAATTACTTTAAAATACTTAAAATAAGTATTAAAAATTATTCAATAATTTTCTCTCATGCAATATCTATAAATATGATAAGCAAGAATCTTATTATAAAATACATAGTGTTTGTTTGTCATTAAAAACTCTAATAAATTCACATTTTTAAAAGTTATCTATAACAATACTACTGTGTCCAGAGAGTAAGATGAATTAAAAATTCCCAGAGCTCATGGAATTTCAATTTTTTTTTTTTTTTTTTTTGGATACTGTCCTTGACATCTGTGTGAAATTTGATGTCAAAATATTCATTAGTGTTTGAGCTACGCTTGGCTTTGTGAGACGGGATGAATCCGGGATGAAATAAATTTGGAAGAATTAACAAAGAGTTTTTGAAAAAATAATTGGCCTCACTTTTTGGACACAGTAGTATAACAATAGGTTCCTCCTTGCTTTGCTCTTTACCGAACACTACTTTCATACGTTCTAGGTAATTAAATTATATATGTGGGCTTCCCAAAGAAACAAATAGGTCGTCTCCCAGATTGTTACCAAACCAACCTCAAATGTGGACCAATTACCTTTAAAGTCTTATTATAGAAGGCATCAAAAGAAAAACAATTTTATAAAATAAATAATTTTAGTTAAAAAAATTAAATATATAAATAACCTTCGTAAAGTGTTTATACATTAAATTTATTTAAAAATCTAAAGAATACATTAGGAAATTTGGCAAATTTTATGTATGAAAAAATATTTAGAATCTGAAGTGAAATTCAAATATTTTGTAAAACTTCCAAAATAAAAAAACTTTTAGCATCTAAGAAATATAAGAGAATATTTCTTTATTTTAGATATTATTTTTAGACATAATTTACATATATTTTAGATATTATTTTTAGACATAATTTACATATATTTTAAATATTATTTTTAGACATAATTTACATATATTTTAGATAATTTTTATAAATTAAATATATTTTTAGATTCAATTACTTTATATAAGAAATACTACTACTATATGACAAGAACCCCTAAGAAATAGTCGATCCGTCAATTTCAGCTTTTAATGGAATGTTTACTTTTCTATTCAATAGCTGTCAAAATATCTTTTTCCTCTGCTTCATTGGCGTAACAGCCCCATGGTGGGCCAAGGCCGTCTGCCCACTGGCAAATTTCGAGACAGGAAATGTTATCTTTAGCTGGTAAAACTACATAGATTAATAAAAAACGTCCTAATCTTTATACAAGAATGATAAATAATTTTGAAATGAAAAATTAATTCATTGCGAGTTGGTTTTTGTATATTTAAGACGTCGAGGCGTCAAATTAAGAAGTTTGATACGAACCTCTTAAGTATAAATAATAATTCGTAGCAAATTAGTATTTTCTAATCTATGCCTGGTGTTAGGAATTAAATTTTATTATCGAAAAGTCTCAGGATTAAAGGTGGTTGGGATAACAACTTTGCCCTTTTTGAAGTGTTTTTCTCCTTATATTAGCCAAATATGACCATTAAACATAAGTTCTTGACAGAAATATGGAGAATCCTAAATATTGCATAACAAAACATATTGAGAAAAATTCGAGCAACATTCTTAAATAAAAGAGCAAATCTGAAATGTGGCTACTCCTGAAATTCAAAATGTAACCACTTCCATTTGTATACAATTTTTTTATTTCAAACATTTCTTATTTATAAATTGGCGGATAAAAATATTCAGAGTAGTTTTTTATTGAATTCAAGCAACAGATAAAAAAAAAAAACCTTCCTGCCAAACAATCGTTCATATCATATGAATTTCAATGACTTCACAAAATCCATATTTCATTCTTTCTTTTGCACTTTGCCGTACATGCTATTTTCAACTGGTCGAATATATATATTTTAGAATTCATTTCTATAAAGATGTAAATGGTCCTCGGAATTTATCGAGGGTCTTTCCTACTGTGAATTAGTTTTCCATACATTGTAGATAAGAGGGGAGAGAATAGAATAAATGTGGCTGTTCTATTGATTACCTTGCGTTTCAGTTCTGAAGGATATGACTGCCAAACATCAAGACGTTTTTCAAACAGATTATTAAGTGTCTAGAAATGTAAAGTTCCCATGGATAAAAAAACGTTTTTCTGTCGATTTTTCAGTAAACAGTGTAAGAATTGCAAATGGTAGCTTTTACGATATATCCAATGGTGGAATGTCCCTTGGCGGTACAGTTTATGTGCTTTTTGCAGATTTGGTATTCGCTTTTCTGAAGAGAGGAATAGCTATTGGTGATTTTCATCCAAATGACCTGAGAGGAAAAAGTTTTTTTTTTCATATTTTGAATACAAATTGCAGTTTTTCTTTGATGGAAATTTTTGAATCGCTGAAATTATTTTACTGAGCTTTCCAAAATCGTTCTGTTACAAATTCCTTTTAAGTAAGTAAATGAATGTAGAGCATATTTTATTCAATTACTAAACATTCTTACATATTCTTTAGATTCTAGAGACGTTTTAAACCAGACACTTTACCAAACATCCTTATATATATATACCTTAAATTCCAATGAGTAAAAAAAATTAGACTATTAAAATTATTATACATCCTTTACATTCTAAAGACTTTACGAAAGAGTTTTATATATTATTTAAATTCTAAAATTTTTATATACATAAACTTTAGTAAAGAATCTTATATATCTTTCAGATTTAAAAGATTTTTAATGGTAGAATCTTTACTAATGATTCTTATACAAATCCTTCGAATCTAAAAACATATATGTAAATGTATCTAAAATATATCTAAAGAAATATTCTTATATATTTTTAGATTCTAAAGTTTTTTATTCATAAAAGCAGTGAGAACTGGCGCATTCAGTATTTTCAGTACCAATCGAGATTTGACGCGTTTAAGGCCCAAATTGAAATTGACAGATCCTTTGTAATTCCAACATCATTAACATGATCTCTAATTGTAAATCGACGGTTTGTAAGCACGAAATCTTTAATTTTGTGGACGTGAACTTCATCGGTTGAGGTTGATGGTCGACCAGAGGGCTCTTCATCTTCAACGCGTTTTCTCTTCCTTCTTTGAACTGTTTGTGCCACTTATAAAACATTTCTTTTCAATGTAGGAATGCTCACCGAATGCGTTCTGCAACATTCTATACGTTTCAGCAAACAAAATTGAATGCAAGTTTTTGAATGCAAATTAATTCATTATGAGGTGGTTTGATATATTTAATACTTCAGGGTTTCGATTGAAGAAGTTTGGACGAACCCTTTGTATAAATTGGAATTTCTTAATCTATGCTTCGTATAAGGAATTAAATCTTGTAATCGAAAATTCCGTGGATGCGACAACAATTTTGCCTTTTAAAGTGCGGTTTCTCCTTATATTAGCCAAATATGACGATTAATCGTAGAAAGGTCTTGAGAGAAATATGAAGAATCTTTAATGTTTTGTAAAAAAATATTGTGAAAGAAATAAGAACAACATTCATAAAAAAAGAGCAAATCTGATATGGCGCTACTTCTGAAATTCAAAAAGGAATTCATTCCCATTTGTATACATTTTTTTTTTATTTCAAACATTTCCTATTAATAAATTGTTGGATAAAAATATTCAGAGTAGTTTTTTTATTGAATTCCAACCGCAAACAAAAAAAAATATATTCCTGCCAAACAATCGTTCAAATCATTCAAAAACATTTCCATCAAAAATAAAACTACAATTTGTATTCAAAATAAGAAAAAAAGAAACTCTTCCTCTCAGGTCTTTCTGAAGAAAAGCACCAATAGATATTCCTCTCTTCAGAAAAGCGAACACCAAATCTGCAAAAATCACATAAACTGTAGCCAAGGGACATTCCGCCATTGGCGACAGGACTTCTCTAGGATATAACGATTTTATGGGGGGTATTTTCGACTTTGAGGTACTTCATCAAATTAATATATTTTGAATCGATTTAAAACATTTCAGGCATCAAAATTTCTTGCAAGTTTGTCTAAAATAAAGTAAATTACTGATTTAATAATTTTTTTTTTTTAAATATACAATAATTTCTTTTAATAAATGTATGTAGAAACAGCTGATGAAAATAAATATCAATACTGGCGCGAAATTGCTGTTAACTATAAAAATAATTGTTTATTAGGGCCTGAATGACCTAGCGTCTAGTGCTCTGGAACTCGATACCAAAGGTTTCTGGCTGGAGTTCCGGCGGTCTATGGATGTTTGTAGGGGTTCGAAATCCACTTTGAACCGTAGTTTCTGGTCTCGTATGATCAAAGAGCGTTGTCTTTAGCTTTAGTCAGCGTTCAGCCCTCGTGGTTCCTCACTAAAATGTAGCTGCATATTACCCTTAGCCATGGACCAGTCGCCTGCGACGATGTCTTTTGGACCTGTTGTAGGTTTTCCTGCAGCAGGAAGATTAGTAATAACAACATAATTGCTTATATTTGGTTAATAATTCGTTATTATAAACTCATGTTTGTGAAGATAGCAACAACATGAAGGACTTACGCGAGTGAGCTGAAATTTTCAGGAAATGCAAATTAGCGCATGATATAAATGATTGGAATTTCAAATTCGTAGCGCATGCGTATGCTGAGCAGCGCCCTCTGAAGGGCGGATGGATCGAATAAATAGACGGCTGTAGCGAAGCGTGTATGGTTATCGATGGTTATCTACTACTAGTGGCAAACGTTAGCTCACCGTTACTTGTGCCTCTTCGACGAAAGAGAGCGAGATTTAAACAACTTACAGAGTTTGAACGGTGGAGAATCATCGGTCTTCGTGAAGCTGGATTGTCTTATCGTGCAGTAGCCGCTCGTGTGCAGCGTAACAGCAGCACAGTGATGCGTCTTTTGGAAGCAGTGGACGCACGAGTGTCGGAGAACTCGGAAATCCGGGAGTGGACCCCCGAAATGTGACGTCAGCTCGCGATGATAGACACCTGGTCCGCATAGCACTGATGGACCGTGCAGCTTCCTCTAGACAATTGGCAGCACAGTGGTCAATAGCTACAGGTGTTTCATTGTGTGCTTCATCAATTCGTAGACGTCTACTGCAGCGTGGATTGCGCGCAAGGACTCCTTTATACAGGATCCCTCTCACGCTAAACCATCGCCGCCTGCGGCTACAATGCGCCGCTCAGCATAGAGACTGGCGTGCTGATTGGCAGCATGTCGTGTTTTCTGACGAATCCCGCTTTAATTTGTGGTACCATGATAGCCGCATTCGTGTCAGACGCTATGCCGGGGAACGCCACCTTCCGGAGTGCGTTATCGAACGCCACAGTGGACGCCGTAATGGACGAACACCAGGAGTTATGGTCTGGGGTGCCATAGCATATCATGAACGATCTCAATTGTTAAGAATTGTAGGCAATCTGAACAGCAACCGGTACATCAGTGAAGTTCTACAGCCCCCAAGCTGTTCCCTTCCTTCAAAGCTTGCCAGGCGCTGTATGTCAACAGGACCATGCCCGCCCTCGCCCGCCCTTATTCTCTTAAAAAATTTCAATAAATATATTTTTCTACCCAATTCTTTCTTATTTTTACAATAAAGGAATACTTCAAATAGAAAACTAGTGCAATTGCAATGATGATTTTTCCCCTCAAAAAGAAAATTTACCAACTCCCTATCTAAATAGCAATAGCACTGCATTCTCCCATATAAATTTCAGTATTGCATGCTTCCATCTAAATTTCAATATCACTGCGCATTTCCATCTTCATTCCAGTATCTCTACATGATTCTTATATAAATGTCAGTATCATTGCGTACTTCCATCTTAATTTCAATATCACTACATGCTTCATTTAAATTTTAATATCACTGCGCGCTTCTATCAAAATTTTAATATCTCGAATGAATAATAAATGTGTCTATAGTTTAATGTCTAAATGTCAGTATCATTACATGCTTCTATCAAAATTTTACTGCATGCTTTCATTTTTCACTGTTACATGCTTTCATCTAAATTTCAATATCGTTAATGCACATCTAAATTGCAAAAACACTTCAGGCTTTCGTCTAAATTTCACTGCATGCTTCTACCTAAATCTGTTTGCTTATTTTTCCATTTGATAGGTATTTAATTTCATGTTGTTGTTGTTGTTGTTATCATGTCCATGGATTTAAAATATAATTATCAATGTATTTACTTTCATAAATAACAAATCTAAGAGTTTATTAAGAAAAACATTATTTTTATTTGCCTTATCATAACTTTTAATATCAGCCATCAGAAAAAGAAATGAAAAAATCTTAAGGATTTTTAAATAAGTTTAAAATAAGTTAATTAAGTTTTAAAAATAAATTAAAATTAAAATAAAAAAATTGGCCTATAAAGTTTCCATGTAAACATGAAATTAACATAGAAGGATCCAAACATAACTATTGTCTGAAAGGCCCAGGTACAAATCAATTGACGGCATGAGTTGCAGTTACTGTTATCAAAAATGAATAGATTCAATGGCTATTGTCAAAACGTGAGTAAAGCGTCTCGCCTCAATCGTCAGATTGCCTGGTAATTGTTTGCTCGGTTTTCTTCCATATGATAGGTGGCAAACGTTCCTATAAAAGCCCTGTACAAGGCAATGCCATAATCTCAGAACCCGTCAGTGGGCTGTTTGTGGCTTATGTTAGTAGAACTCGAGGATCACTGATGCTCCACAACAACAACAGCAACAAAACATTGAGGAAAAACATTGTTGAAACAAATGTTTAAGATTCTGAACAGATATTCTGTTAACTATTTATTCATCAGTAGTTTAGTTTGTATTAAATTTCATCTTTCGTTACGAATTTTACTTATTATTTTTTTTTAAGTTAAAAAGCCTTATGTTTCATTGTTGTTTATCACGATGAGCTATAATAAAAGATCTTGCTTTCCGAGATGGTTTTAAGACGAGCACCACATTTGAGCAAGGAAAATTGTAGAAACTTTCCACCAGTCAACCTGATTATCCCAATGAAAGGAAAATTTATAATTACAATTTTCCTGATTTTTCGTTAATTTTTGAAAACCGTTTAATAAATTCTAATGACAGTTCAAATGCTTGAAAAAGTATACATTTGAAAAATCCAGCATGCATGCAATTTTTCATTTACCATTGAATTACTATAAAGTATCCATTTCAAGTCGTTTACATCTCGTTTTTATGCAATTTCCTCATTATTATTAATGCCAAGTTCTTTTTGCATGCTGTTTAAAACGGAGAGAAAAACTGGGGCTGTATCCCTAAGGGCCATGTCCTAAAATGTCCTAACAGTGCCATGTCCCTAAACGCTCATTAACAACTTTTTGAAGCATCAAAGTGTAATTTACGACGATGGAGTTGAATACCTTTCAACACTCTTTGTCACGAGAACATCAAGTTTGAGTGTAATAAAACTATTTCAATTGCCATATCGCATGTAAGACAGTTGTTAATGGACTTGATATTATAAATATGAAGTTATGTCAATTTTGCAGGAAGTTTTTCTCGAAATTGAGAGTTTTCATGAAAGAAAACCTAAAACAACTTGCCCTTAAAACACTGGTCGCACAATAGAGTGCAGTATTTTTCTTTGGAAAAGATAATCATTATTTTTCTCTGCTCCAGTAACGTAAAATAAAAAATTTTCCTCTTTTTATAAACATCTTGTTTATGCCCAACTTGTAGTATAGTGGTAACGTGCAGGAGGTTACCACTTTACTACAAATACTACAGTATTCTCTATGGAAAAGATATTCATATTGTATACAGTGGTAACGTGCAGGAGGTTAATAATGTACTACAGTATTCTCCCATGGAAAAAATAATCACATTGTATACGGTGGTAACGTGCAGGAGGTTGCCATTGTACTACAAGTACTACAGTATTCTCCTATAGGAAAGATAATCGTATTGGTTTTTTTTCTGCTCAGTTCGTCTTAAAATAAAAAAAAATTCCTTTTTTTTTTTTTTAAACATCTTATTTATGTAAAACTTGTAGTACAGTAGTAACATGCAGGAGGTCTTAGGTTAGTATTCTCTAGTGGTTCTCGTTTCATTCCCTGCTTTCACAAGCAAAAAGACTCAATGATAATTGTGATAACGTAGGTAGAGCATTTAGAATCGATAGTCAGGCTGTCTTGTGGAAGTTTTCCACGTGTTCACCCATACAACACACAAATGAGGAGCAGTTATCCTTAAAAATCGTGACATCAACGTCCGTCTCTTATCAACCGTCGATGTTCTTCGTTATGTGTCCATGATGTATATCACTACATCAATGGACACATAACACGATACACACACGCACATTATATATATATATATATATATATATATATATATATATATATATATATATATATATATATATATATATATATATACCAATGTTCAATATTTCCAACGATGCCCAACGAAATAATTTAACTTCCTATAATAGTTTAACCATCGAATAATGTGGAAAGGTAAACATCTGTTTGAATAACAGAAATGAACAAATCGATTAATTGTTAGGAACTTGTTGTTAGAATGATAGTCAGATATACGTGGCGCAAAACAGTTTTGAAATATTTATTTTGACTTTTAATATTTTTTATTTGCCATTTTTTTTTCCTATTATGTAATTTTAAATTTTTATTAGTCAAATTATTTTATAATTATTAAAATCTTTCAAAATTGCATATCCCCCTTTTATGCCGCTCTTGTACGAAATCGGTGATGAAACTATATCTATTTACGATACCCATACTAGACACTGCATTTTTTTTCCTACGAGAAGAGTTTTGGCATTTCATTACCAGGAGAAAGAATGTATGTTATTTGGCAAATATATAACAACCCATCACTCAAATTTGACAACACACAAATAGTATTCTAAGTAGTTACATAACATGCAATTAGTGTTTTGTACTAATGAGAACAACTCAAATCTGATAGCAGATACATGGTGTCATGCATAATGAGATTCAGGAAAATTAGCGAATGTTTGTGCGACATTCACAGGTCGAAATAACTACAGATTGAATATGAACTATACCATGAGTTGTTCCATTGTTACAGGTGATAGACCACGAGCTGAGAAATTGTTAGGGATGTTAAGGAGATGTGAGGAAAGCTGACCCCACCCCCCCCCCCCTCCTTTGATGGATTGTCTGAAAAGGGCATTTTTTGGGAGGGTTCTGCGACAAGTCTACCAAAAGTGTTGTTTTTATTTTTTTCTCTGAAGTGACCGAATAGGCCGGAGATTTTGCCCATTTTTAAACTTAAAACCCTTTTGCTTTCGTGCATCACACCTTGTGTTAATTAAGGTACAAACCTTGCAATTAGATTATACGTAGACTCGATAACTCTGAAAATCACCGACCTTGGAGTGAACTATATTTGGGATTTTGTCGTGTACATGTCATCAATGTTATTTTAATTTCTTTGTAAAATAACCCAGAGGACATTATTTGTATTTATATATAATGTTTGTAAATAAAAATTGTTTCCCATGAACCTGAAAGTGGCCCCTCGTGTTGAAGCCGTTATATGTGTAAAATAGGCCGAGACATTACAGTATGAACATGATAAATTTCGATGGTAGTTTTTTACATACAGAATAACTTCTGAAATACAATCGAAGGACTTTATTTATAAATTTGCTCGTTCCGAAACAAATTTCTTCGCTATAAATCAGGTCAACCCGCCTTATTTTCTTCCAGATATGTAAAGTATAAAATAAAAAAAAAAAAAAAAAATAAGTAGACGGCGAAATATTTTGTTTACATCTTTTTTTTACAATGCGTGATGAAAGAAAAATTTTGCACGACCCGTAAAATGAGCTATAAAATCCAACCCCCTTCGGAAAAAGTCAGCGAATAGCAGCTATGCACATTTTCGATGCTTTTTATATGGGCACCCTAGGGGTAAAAAGGACGTGTTCCATTTCATAGTTTTTGTCGTATGTTCATACAAAGTACACTCCAGTAGACGTTTTGATTTTTAGAAATACATAGAACCAATTAAAGGTAACACAATTTATGTATTTATGTGAAATCCTAATTCTATATTAAATTGTCTATTCTATACATTGAGTAATACATATCTAAAAAAAAAATAATACAAAGAATAATTTAAATGGTATACAAAAACACTCAATGAAATTATTCAGATTTTTAATTTAATCAGTACTCATTTCTATATATTCAAGGGAGGAAGGGGGATAATTCAAATTGTCGATAATCTTGTAAAATGCACATGCCTCTTTGAATTCTCTAATGAAAAAGTCCCTGGAAGAAAGTATCCTGTAATAACGTAAGAGTAAGATAACGTAGGGTAAAAGACGTGTTTCATTTTATAATTTCTGTTGTATGTTCATAGAAAGTACACTCCAGTAGACATTTTAATTTTTAGAAATACATAGCCTTGCTTAAAGAAAACATAACTTATGTATTTAAATTCAATCCTAATTCTATATTAAATAGTCATCGATTAACACAGGACTAAAAAAAAAAAGAATAACAAAAGATTAAATTAAATGTTACACAAAAACACTTCATGAAATTATTCAGATTTTTTAATTTAATCAGTACTAATTTTTATATATTCTAAGTGGGGAACGATCCTTCGAAATTTCAATAATCTTGTAAAATACACAAGCCTGTAGAACAATTTTCAATTTAAAAACCCGGGGCTTATGGAATTTAATTTTTTTTATTAATTTTTAGGTTAATGGCACTGTCCTTGACATCTGTGTAAAATTTGACGTCAAAATATATATTAGTGTTTGAGTTACGCTTGGCTTTGTGAGACGCTAAAAGTGATCCCGGCGATTTTTGAAATGTCTGAATTACTTGAGGAAAGAACTTGCATTAAATTTTGTTAGTGGAAACGTATAGAATGTTGCAGAAGGCATTCAGTGAGCATTCCAATATTGGAAAGAAATGTTTAGAAGTGGCACAAACAGTTCAAAGAAGGCAGAGAAAATGAAGAAGTTGAAGATGAAGATGAAGAGCCCTTTGATCGATCATCAACCTCAACCGACGAAGCTCACGTCCAAAAATTTAAGATTTGGTGCTTGCAAACCGTCGATTTACAATTAGAGACCTTGCTGATGATGTTGGAATTACAAAAGGATCGGTCAATTTTATTTTGGGTCTTAAACGCGTCAAATTTCGATTGGTACTGAAAATACTGAATGCGCCAGTTCACACTGCATTGATTATTCGTGACTCTTTCTCCAAAAATTAAATCCATATCGTTCCACAACCACCGTGTTCACACCGCGCGACTTCTGACTATTCCCTAAACACAAAAGACCACTCCGAGTTGATTGAAGAGATTCAACGTGAATCACACTGCGCTTTGAAGACGATCCCTGCCGATGAGTTCGTAGCATGCATTCAGAATTAGAAAAAAAAATTGGCATAAGTGCATTGTCCGGAGGGGGATTACTTTGAAAGCGATGAAATAAATTTTAAAGAATAAATACAAAGTTTTTGTAAAAAAAATAATGTGTCTCACTTTTTGGGCACAGTAGTATAACAATAGGTTCCTCCTTGCTTTTGCTCTTTACCGAACACTACTTCCGTACGTTCTAGGAAAGGGTTCTTCTTTTAAAGTCTTCTTAGAAGGCATCAAAAGAAAAACAATTTTATAAAATAAATAATTTTAGTTAAAAAAATTAAATATATAAATAACCTTTTGTAACGGGTTTATACATAAATTTATTTTATAATCTAAACCAGGGGTCTCCAAACTACGGCCCGCGGGCCAAATCCGGCCCGCGACAGCTAATAGCTTAGTGTTGCTGTAATAAGTTGGATAAAAAACACAGAAAGATAATAACTCGGTTTTATTGACTTGCTAGGTAAAGCTTAATGATAAGCATAATACACAGAAAATTTAACTTAAGCATAACAACTAACAAATAATTGAAATGAATCTCGGGGTATCCACTTGCAAAAAAATACTAATGAGATTTAAGTAATTAGGATTTTTCACTGACAGTAGTTAACAAGTGTATTAGCAAGTGTATGCTCGCTCAGAGCGCATACTCGGCGACTGGTCTAGAAATTCTAGATAATGGTAGAAAAACTAAAAACGGTTTTGGCTCTTGGTACTTACTGGAGTAAACATTATGGCCCTAAGGCCGGAAAGTTTGGAGACCCCTGATCTAAACAATACATTAGGAAGTTTGGCAAATTTTATGTATGAAAATTATTTAGAATCTGAAGAGACATATATAAATATTTTGAAAACTTCTACAAATAAAAACTTCAGAATCTAAGAAATATAAGAGAATATTTCATTAAATATATTTTCAGATATATTTTAGATTCGAATGACTTTATATAAGAACTTGCAAAATTGCTTTGCTCAGCATACGTCTGACTAGAACCTCTAACAAGTAGTCGATTCATTAATTTCCGCTTTTAATAGAATATTTACTTTTCAATTCAATGGCTGTCAAAATATCTTTTCCTCTGCTTCATTGGCGTAAGAGCCCCATAGTGGGCCAAGGCCGCCTGCCCACTGGCAAATTTCGAGACAGGAGATGTTATCTTTAGCTGGTAAAACTACATAGATTAATAAAAAACGTCCTAATCTTTTATCCAAGAATGATAAATAATTTTGAAATGAAAAATTAATTCATTGCGAGTTGGTTTTGTATAATTAAGACGTCGAGGCTTCAAATTAAGAAGTTTGATACGAACCTCTTAAGTATACATAATAATTCGTAGTAAATTAGTATTTTCCTCTTAAGTAGCAAATTAGTATTTTCTAATCTATGCCTGGTGTTAGAATTAAATTTTATAATCGAAAAGTCTCAGGATTAAAAGGTGGTTGGGATAACAACTTTGCTTTTTGAAGTATTTTCTTCTTATATTACCCAAATATGACCCTTAACTACTGCAAGTTCTTGAAAGAAATATAGAGAATCCTAAATATTGCATAGTAAAACATATTCAGCAAAAACACAAGCAACATTCATAAAAAAAAAAACAAATCTGAAATGTGTCTACTCCTGAAATTCAAAATGTAATCACTTCCATTTGTATACAATTTTTTATTTCACACATTTCCTATTTATAAATTGGTGGATAAAAACATTCAGAGTAGTTTTTTATTGAATTCAACCACAGATAAAAAAAATTTCTGCCAAACAATCGTTCAAATCATATGAATTTCAATGACTTCACAAAATCCATATTTCCCTCTTTCTTTTGTACTTTGCAGTACATGCTATTTTCAACTGGTCGAATATATATATTTTAGAATTCATTTCTATAAAGATGCAAATGGTCCTCTGAGTTTTTTGAGAATCTCTCCTATTGTGATTTAGTTTTCCATACTTTGAGGAAAAGAGGGAAGAAAAAAAAAGTAAATATGGCTGTTCTATTGATTACCTTGCGTTTCAGTTCTGAAGGATATGACTGCCAAACATCAAGACAGATCATTAAGATAGATCATCTTCAAACAGATTATTAAGTGTCTAGAAATGTAAAGTTCCCAGGATAAAAATGCGTTGTTCTCTCAATTCTTCCGTAAATCGTGTAAGAATTGCAAATGGCAGATTTTTTACGATACCTAATGGTGGAATGTCCCTTGGGTGGTACAGTTTATCTGCTTTTTGCAGATTTGGTATTCGCTTTTCTGAAGAGGGGAATATCTATTGGTGCTTTTCATCCCAATGACCCGAGAGGAAAAGTTTTTTTAATATTTTGAATACAAATTGCAGTTTTTCTTTCTGATGGATATTTTTGAATCGCTGAAATTACTTTACTGAGCTTTCCAAATCCGTTCTGTTGCAAATTTCTTTTAAGCAAGTAAATGAATGTAAAGCATATTTTATTCCATTACTAAACTTTCTCATAGCTTTTTCAGATTCTCAAGTGGTTTAAATGCAGAAATTTTACCAAATATATTTAAATATTTCTTAGATTCCAATGAGTTTTATTTATAGACTATTAAAATTATTATATATTCTTTAAATTCAAAAACATTACCAAAGTGTTTTATATACTGTTTAGAATCTAAAGATTTTTCAATACAGTAACTTTACCAAAGAATCTTATATATTTTTTGTATTACAAAGATTTCTATTGATAGAGTATTTGCTAATGATTTTGAAACAAAGTCTTTTGAATCTAAAAAAAACATATGTAAAGAAATATATTTCTTAGATTCGAAAAATTGCTTTTCATAAAATTTTTACAAAATAATATTATTTCTCTTTAGATTCTAAACATTTTTAAATAGAGAAATTTTAATTTTTACGAAATAATTTTATGTATTCCTCAGATTCCAATGATTTATTATTATAGACTCATTACTATACATCCTTAAAATTCTAAAGACTTACACCGTTGTTGTGTTTAGGTGGTTTTCCCCTTATATAAGTCAAACATGATGAGGATATGATAACAGGGTTTTTATTAATGATCATATTTGACTAATATAAGGAATATATAGAATCCCGGAACTAATATCAAATTAAGAGAAATATGAAGAATTCAAAATGTTGCTTAAATAATATTGAGAAAAAATACTAGCAGTACTTCACAAAAAGAGGGACAATAATGAAATGTGGCTACTCCTGAAATTCAAAATATATTCTTTCCCATTTGTATACAATTTTTTATTTCAAAATTTTCCTATTTATAAATGGGTGGATAAAAATATTCAGAGTAGTTTTTTATTGAATTTAAAATAAGATAAAAAAAACCTTCCTGCCAAACAATCGTTCAAACCATATGAATTTCAATGACTTTCCAAAATCCATATTTCATTCTTTCTTTTGTACTTTCCCCGTACATGTTATTTTCAACTGGTCGAATATATATATTTCACAATTCATTTCGATAAAGATGCAAATGGTCCTCGGAATTTTTCGAGGATCTCTCCTACTGTGAATTAGTTTCCATAGTTTCAGGAAAAGGGGGAGAAAAGAGTAAATGTGACTGTTCTATTGATTAGCCTGCTTTTCAGTTCTGAAGGATATGACTGCCAAACATCAAGACATTTTTGAAACAGATTATAAAGTGCCTAGAAATGTAAAGTTCCCATGACTGAAAAAAGCGTTTTTCTGTCGATTTTTCAGTAAATCGTGTAAGAATTGCAAATGGCAGCTTTTGTGATATATCCAATGGTGGAATGTCCCATGGCTGGTACAGTTTATGTGCTTTTTGCAAATTTGGTATTCGCTTTTCTGAAGAGGGGAATATCTATTGGTGCTTTTCATCCCAATGACCCGAGAGAAAAGTTTATTTTTTAATATTTTGAATACAAATTGCAGTTTTTTTTCTTCGATGGATATTTTTGAATCGCTGAAATTACTTTACTGAGCTTTCCAAATCCGTTCTGTTGCAAATTCCTTTTAAGCAAGTAAATGAATGTAAAGCATATTTTATTCAATTACTAAACTTTCTCATTTTTTAGATTCTAAAGTGGTTTAAATGCACAAACTCTACCATATGTATTTATATATTTCTTAGATTCCGATGAGTTTTATTTATAGACTATTAAAATTTTTATATATTCTTTAAATTCAGAAAACTTTACCAAAGTGTTTTATATATTGTTTAGAATCTAAAGATTTTTCAATACGGTAATTTTACCAAAGTAACTTATATATTTTTCGTATTCCAAAGATTTCTATTGATAGAATCTTTGCTTATGATTCTGATACAAAGTCTTTTGAATCTAAAGAAAACATATATAAATTATATCTAAAGAAATATATTTCTTAGATTCTAAAAGTTGCTTTTAATAAAAATTTTACAAAATAATATTATTTCTCTTTAGATTCTAAACATTTTTAAATAGAGAAATTTTAATTTTTACGAAATAATTTTATGTATGCCTTAGATTCCAATGATTTATTATTATAGACTCATTTCTATACATCCTTAAAATTCTAAAGACTTACACCGTTTTTTTTTTCCCTTTATATAAGTCAAACATGATGAAGATATGATAACAATGTTTTGATTAATGATCTAATTTGACTAATATATAGAATCCCGGAACTAATATAAATTTAAGAGAAATATAAAGAATTCCAAATATTGCTTAAATAATACTGAGAAAAAACACTAGCAACATTCACAAAAAGAGGGACAACTATGAAATGTGGCTACTCCTGAAATTCAAAATGTATTCAATCCCTTTTGTATACAATTTTTATTTCAAACATTTCCTATTTATAAAATGGTGGGTAAAAATATTCAGAGCAGTTTCTTATTGAATTTAAAAAACAGATAAAAAAACATTCCTGTCAAACAATCCTTCAAATCATATGAATTTCTATGACTTCACAAAATCCATATTTCCCTCTTTCTTTTGTACTTTGCAGTACATGCTATTTTCAACTGGTCGAATATATATATTTTAGAATTCATTTCTATAAAGATGCAAATGGTCCTCTGAGTTTTTTGAGAATCTCTCCTATTGTGATTTAGTTTTCCATACTTTGAGGAAAAGAGGGAAGAAAAAAAAAAGTAAATATGGCTGTTCTATTGATTACCTTGCGTTTCAGTTCTGAAGGATATGTCTGCTTAACATCAAGACATTTTCCAAACAGATTATTAAGTGTCGAAAAATGTAAAGTTCCCAGGGATAAAGAAGCGTTTTTTCTGTCAAATGTTTGGTAAATCGTGTAAGAATTGCAAACGGCAGCTTTTATGACATACCCAATGGCGGAATGTGCCTTGGATGGTACAGTTTGTGTGCTTTTTGCAGATTTGATATTCGCTTCTCTGAAGAGAGGAATATCTATTGGTGTTTTCCATCCGAATGACCTGAGTGGAAAAAAGTTTCTTTTTTCATATTTTGAATACAAATTGCAATTTTATTTGTGATGGAAAGTTGAATGATTTGAACGATTGTTTGGCAGGAATGTTTTTTTTGTCTGAGGTTTGAATTCAATAAAAAACTGAATATTTTTATCCACCAATTTATAAATAGGAAATTTTGAAATAAAAAAAATGTATATAAATGGGAATGAATGCATTTTGAATTTCAGAAGTAGCCCCATTTTCAGATTTTTTTTTTTTTTATGAATGTTGCACGTATTTTTTTCTGAATATTTTTCTTAAACTGTGTTTGGGATTCTTCAATTTTTCACAAATTTATATTACTTCCTAGATTCTGTATATTCTTTTATATTAGTCAAATATGATTATTAATCATAACACTTGTTATTATTCATCCTGTTTGACTAATATAAGGAGAAAGCCACTTAAAAAAAAAAGCCTTAAGTCTTTAGATTTTTTAAAGATATATATAATTGAGTCTATAATAAAAAAAAATCACTGGAATCTAAGGTATATATAAGAATATTTTGTAAAATTAAAATTTCTGTATTTAAAAATCTTTAGAATCTAAAAGATAAATAGGAATATGTTGCAAAGCTTTTATAAAAACACTTAAGAATATGGTAAAAATAATTCTTTAGATATAATTTACATATATTTTCTTTAGGTTCAAAAGACTCTGTATAAGAATCACTAGCAGGATTCTTTCAATAGAAATGTTTGGAATATGTTAAATATATAAGATTCGTTGCTAAAGTAACTGTATATAAAAATATTAAAATCTAAACAGTATATAAAGCTCTTTGGTAAAATCTTTAGAATTTAAAGGATGTATAATAATTTTAATAGTCATTTTTTTTAACTCTTTGAAATTTAAGGAATATATAAGGATATTTGGTAAAGTTTATGTATTTAAAAATCTGCGGAATCTAAAACATATATGAGAATGTTTAGTAATTGAATAAAATATGCTTTACATTCATTTACTGACTTAAAAGGAATTTGTATCAGAACGATTTTTGGAAAGCTCAGTTAAGTAATTTCAGCGATTCAAAACTTCCCATCAAAAATAAAAGTGCAATTTGTATTCAAAATATGAAAAAAAAGAAATTTTTTCTCTCAGGTCATTCAGATGAAAAGCACCAATAGATATTCCTCTCTTCAGAAAAGCGAATACCAAATCTGCAAAATGCACATAAAACTGTACCAGCCAAGGGACATTCCGACATTGGGTATATCATAAAAGCTGCCATTTGCAATTCTTTCACGATTTACTGAAAAATTGACAGAAAAAATGCTTTTTTATCCCTGGGAACTTTACATTTCTAAACACTTAATAATCTGTTTGAAAAAAAAGTCTTGATGTTTGGCAGTCATTTCCTTCAGAATAGAAACGCAAAGTAATCAATAGAACAGCCACATTTACTCTATTTCCTGCAACTCTTTTCCTCAAAGTATGGAAAAATAATTCACAGTAAGAAAGTTTCTCGACAAACTCCGAGGACAATTGGCAAATTCTGAGATTCTAAAGAGAAATAAGTATATTTCGTGAAACTTTTATGAAAAGGATATTTTAGAATCTCAGAAATATATTTCTTTAGATATAATTCACATATATTTTTTTTAGATTCATACGACTTTATATAAAAATTATTAGCAAAGATTCAGCCATTGAAAATCTTTGGAATCTGAAAATATATATCATTCTTTGGTAACATTTATGAATATAAAAATTTTAGAATTTAATCAATATATAAAACTCTTTCGTAAAGTTCTTAGAATTTAAAGGATGTATAATAATTTTAATAGTCTTTTTTTTTACAAATAGGAATGTAAGGAATATATGAGGATGTTTTTTAATGTTTCTGCAATTAAATGTCTTTAGAATCTAAAGAATATATAAGAAATTTTAGTAATTAAATAAAATATTCTTTACATTTATGTACTTACTGAAAGGGAATTTGTAACAGAACGATTTTAGAAAGCTCAGTAAAGTAATTTCATCGATTCAAAAACTTTATATCAAAAATAAAACTGCAATTTGTATTCAAAATATGAAAAAGAAACTTTTCCTCTCAGGTCATTTGGATGAAAAGCACCAATAGATATTCCTCCCTTCAGAGAAGCGAATATCAAATCTGCAAAAAGCACATAAACTGTACCAGCCAAGGGACATTCCGCCATTGGGTATCGTAAAATCTGCCATTTGCAATTCTTACACGATTTACGGAAGAATTGACAGAAAAACGCTTTTATCCTGGGAACTTTACATTTCTAGACGCTTAATAATCTGTTTGGAAAATGTCTTATTGTTTGTCAATCATATCCTTCAGAACTGAAATGCAAGGTAATCAATAGAGCCGCCACATTTACTTTATTTCCTACCACTCTTTCCCTCAAAGTATGGAAAACTAATTCTCGGTAGAAAAGAACCTCGAAAAATTCAGAGGACCATTTGCATCTTTATAGAAATGAATTCTAAAATATATGTATGGGACCATTTTAAAATAGCAGGTACACCAAAGTACAAAAGAAAGAATGGAATATGGACGTTGTGAAGTCCGAGAATTTCATATGATTTGAACGATTGTTTGGCAGGAATGTTTTTTTTTATCTGTGGTTTGAATTCAATAAAAAAACCACTCTGAATATTTTTTCTCCACCAATTTATAAATAGGAAATTTTTGAAATAAAAAATGTTATACAAAATTGAAAGAATACATTTTGAATTTTTCAAGAGTAGCCACATTTCAGATACAGCCACATTTCACACACTTCAGCAATATGAAGAATCCCAAATATTGTTCTTTATTTATGAATGGTGCTCGTATTTTTCTCAATATTTTTTATTAAACAATAATTGGGATTCTTCATATTGCTCTCAATTAAAAAACGCTTATATTAGTTCCTCCTTATATTAGTTCCGGGATTCTTCACATCCAGTATATTAGTCAAATAAGATCATTAATCATAACACTTATGATTAATGATCTTATTTGATTAATATCAGGTCTGGTTTGGTTTGATTTTATTTGTCGCTCTACTGTCATCCTGTGCACACGAGGGCGAAACTGACTGGGACCTCAGTTTAACATGGGTACCGAACCACTCCAATAATCCATGTCACCGCCAGCATTCAAACTTGAAGCACCAACAGCCAGAGCGCTATCCAGTTGGCCTTCAGCCCACGACTAATATGTGGAGGACGCCTCTTCAAAAAGTTGTTAGCCTACCCACCGTTTTAATTCTGGGCCATATCGATTATAAGATTTAATTTCTAACTCTAAGCATAGAGTAGAATTTCAGTTTATACTTAAGGGTCTCGTGCCAAACTTTTTCAGGTGTATTTCCGACATAATAAAATTATACCAAACCAACTAGTATTGAATTAATATATCATTTTAAAATTATTTATCAAGCTTGGATGAAAATCAGGAAGTGTTTTATTAGTCCATGTTGTTTTACCAGCTATTGAAAAGAAATTAAACATTCGCTAAAAGCGAAAATGAATGAATTGCCCACTTGTTAGGGTGCTTCAGATAAATGGGGCAATTTTGGAAAAAAATAATATCATTTTTTTCTTAACAACACTGTAAATGTGAGACAATTACTCTGAAAATCTTCTCAGAAAGCATCAAAACAAGAATGATTATATAAAAAAAAATTATAGTGGAAAAAAATTGAATACATATATAATTTTGTGAAGTTTTTATTTATAGGGTTTTTTATAATCTAAAGAATATATGCAAAGTTTATGTATATAAAAATCTTTAGAATCTAAAGAGAAATAAGAATGTTTTGTAAAACTTCTATGAATAAAAAATTTTAGAACCAAAGAAATATATAAGTATATTTGTCAAAAATTTCAACACAAATTTTCTTTAGATCCAAATGATTTTACATAAAAATCATTAATGAAGGTTCCATCAATAAAAATCTTTAGAATCAGAAAAATATATAACATTCTTTGGTAAAGTGTCTGTATATAAAACTTTTAAAATCTGAGTAATATATAAAACTCTTTGGTAAAGTCTTTAGAATTTAAAGGACGTATAATAATTTTAATAGTCTATCTATTTTCATTGATTGGAATCTAAGGAATATATAAGATTATTTGGTAAGGTTTCTCCATTTAAACATCTTTAGAATCTAAAGAATATATAAGAATGTTTAGTAATTGAATAAAATATGCTTTACATTCATTTACTTACTTAAAAGGAATTTGTAACAGAACGATTTTGGAATGCCCAGTAATGTAATTTCAGCGATTCAAAATTTTCCATCAAAGAAAAAAATAGCAATTTGTATTCAAAATATGAAAAAAAGAAATTTTTCTCTCAGGTCATTCAGATGAAAAGCACCAATAGATATTCCTCTCTTCAGAAAAGCGAATACCAAATCTGCAAAAAGCACATAAACTGTACCCGCCAAGGGACATTCCGTGATTGGGTATATCACAAAAGCTGCCATGTGCAATTCTTTGCTGCCACACGATTTACGGAAAAATTGGCAGAAATACCCATTTTTATCCCTGGGAACTTTACATATCTAGACATTTAATAATCTGTTTGGAAAACGTCTTGATGTTTGGCAGTCATATCCTTCAGAACTGAAACGCAAGGTAATCAATAGAACAGCCATATTTACACTATTTTCTCCCCTTATTTTCCTCAAAGTATGGGAAACTAACTCACAGTAGGAGAGATCCTCAAAACCTTCCAAGGACCATTTGCATCTTTATCGAAATGAATTCTAAAATATATATATTCGACTAGTTGTAAATAGCATGTACGGCAAAGTACAAAAGAAAGAATGAAATATGGATTTTGGGAAGACGTAGAATTTCTTACGATTTGAACGATTGTTTGGCAGGAATATTTTTTATTTATCTGTGGTTTGAATTCAATAAAAAGTACTCTGAATATTTTTGTATACCAATTTATAAATAGGAAAAAAAATTGTATACAAATGGGAATGAATACATTTTGAATTTCAGGAGTAGCCACATTTCAGATTTGTTCTTTTTTTATGAATGTTGCTCGTATTGTTTTTCTGAATATTTTTTAGGAAGGGATATTTAAGATTATTCATATTTATCTCAAGAACTTGTTTCATTTAATAATCATATTTGATTAGTATCAACAGAAAACCACTCAAAAAAGACAAAATTTTTATCGCAACCACCTTTTAGCTTTCGATTAAAAGATTTAATTCCTAACACGAGACATAGATTAAGAAATTCCAATTTTTACTAAAGCTGTTCGTACCAAGCTTCTTAAGTCAAAACCCGATGCATTAACTATAACAAACCAAATCGTAATAAATTAATTTCTCATTTCAAAATTATTTATCAAAAAGCGTTCCAAATATATATATATATATTTCGACCCACCCTACACTTTTAGCCACTATATATCCACCATATCTCTTTAGTTCTAGGAAAAGTAATATCAGCAAAAAATCAGCAATATTAGCCAAAAAGTTATTCACGTAAAAGTATAAATTTAAAAATAGTATATTAAATATAAAGAAGACAAAGCAATTACTTTCTCTGCTCTGATATTTGATATGTTGCTGAAGCCAAAACATTGATAACTTGAATGTATAAAAATCTCAACCATATATATTGTTTTTGAATTGTAACAATTGTAATATATATAATATATATATATATATTGGAGAATTATAAAAATCAAATATTATGGTGGTCCCCGATAATATTGCCTATGTTGATTGACAGCTCGGAATATAAATCCTCTTCCGAGGGATGGTCAAGACAATGCATGGTGGCTGCAACAGCTGGGCAATCAAAGACATGAGGAGGAGAAAGCTCGATATCAGTGCAGTTCCCACATTTTTGGTAATTTTAACACCATCAGCAGAAATGCCCATATTTTTGTGGTGCTTCATCCTTACACTTGTAAGAGTAGTAGCTGCGGAAATTTAGTTCTGTAATTTGGTATTTAGTTTTAATCTTGGAATGAATTATTATTTGATTTAAATTTAATCTGCTTTGGCAAATTTAGATTTTGCCAAAGCATTTACATCTGTAATGCCAGTAGAAATGGCAGTCTGATCCATACTTGTGGCATTCTTCGCAAAGAATCTACATTTTCTTTATATATATATATACAGGCATAAATAAATAAATATATATATTTTTCCAGAAAAGTAAATTAAATTGATCAATATATGTGCAAATTTTTTGCGGAAAGCGAAGCCTTTACTTGGAAAGCATGCAAAGAAACTAAAAATCATTTTAATTTACATTTTCTAGCGATACAACTAACATAACACATCAAACGTCATTATTCAAATTTTTTTTCAAAAAAAGCATAAAAGTTATAAAGCAGAATTGCCTTGTACGGCTCGAACAAAAGCAAGAGCACATTTTCCTACTGGAAAACTGAACAGTTTCTTTCTTACTTTGAACAACGATCAAAGATCTTTGGATCTCTGTATCCCGACATAATTGCTTACAAAAAAAAAAGAAGAATTTTAACCCCTGTTATTCCACGTGGTATAATTCTATTTCTAGAAACTCATTTTAAGTTTTTTTTTTTATGTTGCTCTTTAATTTTTATTTCGACAGATTTTTCTTTTCAATGAAACACCACATCGCGACATCTTATGGCATTTCCTAGATTTTTTTGTATTTATTTTCTTAGAGTATCGGGCACATTCAAAAACATCCTTTTTTGTCGCTAAATTAAAAGGAATTCTTTCATAAAAGCCTTCTTTGATTTCTCGCGAAGTTGTTTTTTCTCAGAATTTTGAAATATTATCTTCACACAAATGCTCTTTCAACAGACTATTTTTTTTATTTTTAGATTGTACATTGATATTTACCCACTGCAAAAAGTTTTCTTGTGAAATTTTATTTCATTTTAAACTCAAAAGAAAAAAATAATAAAAGAGTTAAAAGTCACATTAACAAGCTAATTTCCGATTATTTTCTTTAAATTTAAAATGAGTCACTTGAAAATTGTTTTAAATATTAAGAGATAATCAAAATTTAAAAAAAAATTATGATTCATTTCAATAAAGATGCATTGAAGTCAACGACATTATAGAACAAGATATTTCCGACAAAATCTTTTTTTTTGTTGTTGCAACGTGCAATTACGCATTCTTTTTAAGAAGTATTCTCCTCTTAACTTAAGTATATCTCGTTTGAAATTTTCAAGATTTTCTTAGAATTTAAAATTAACATCGACTCTGAAAATATAATAATTTTAGTTAAGCGAATACCACAAAGTGGTATTCAGTGATTGAGAAATTGAGGAATTTTATAAAACTATTTGACCTTTAAAGAAATTTTATTTACACCGAAAAAAAAATTATTTTCATAATAGATTGGATGTATTAAGTTTGAATTAAACTCTATTGAAAACTATTGTTTATAAAATATTAAAAAGAAATAACCAGATAGAAATTTCATTATATTAGGCAGTCATAGCAATCTAAATTTAAAATATACACAGCTGGTATAGAAAATTCTCACCATAACCAATAGGAATTGATTCCATGGTCCGTGCTCCAAATAGCACACAGGTTTGGTTTGTCAGTGTACGGTCATTTTGTGCACACTTTAAGTTAATTAGACCGGGGCCTACAGTTTAACGTTAATTCCGAATCACCAACAAACATCCATTCCACTGCCAGGATTCGCATCTGATGCATCAAAGGCCAGATGCTAGCCAATCGGCCATTAGGCAGCAGTTTTTAGGTATAAGTAACGTTAGAATCTTAAAATTATATAGGAATATTTGATACGAATATATCTTTTTTCTAGAAAAAAAAATAAAAAGCATATATATATATGCGCATTTTTCGAATTGAAGCCTTTGCTTGAAAAGCATGCGAAAAAACTAAAAATCATTTCATTTTCCTTTTCTAGAGACACAACTAGAACAATATTCAATTTTTTTCACGCCATTGATAATTATTATATACGCCATTGATATTGATAATTCACGCCATTATTCAATTTTTTTTTCAAAAAAAAAATAATAATAATAAATAAATAAAAAAAGATAAGGCATTAAAGTTTTAAAGCAAATTTTCTTTGTACAGATCGAACAAAAGCAAGAACACATTTTCCTACTAGAAAAGCTAAACAGTTTCTTTCTTACTTTGAACAACCATCAAAGATCTTTGGATCCATCTAAAAAACAATTTCTTAGAAAAAAATTAGCAGACTTTTAACCCCTGTTATTCCATGTGGTGTAATTCTATTTCCGGAAACTCATTTCAAGTTGATTTTTTTCTCAATTTGCTCTTTAGTTTTTATTTCCGACAGATTTTTCTTTTCAACGAAACACCAGATCGCGATATCTTATGGCATTTCTTCATTTTTTTTTAATATTTATTTTCTTACAGTAACGGGCACATTCAAAAACATCATTTTTGTCGCTAAATTAAAAGGAATTCTTTTCATAAAAGCCTTCTTTGATTTCTCACGAAGTTGTTCTTTCTCTGCTTTTGAAATATCATCCTCATACAAATGCTTTCCAAAAGATGATTTTTTTTTTTTTTTATTTTTAGATTGTATATTGATATTTGTCGACTGCAAAAAGTTTTGAGAAATTTTCTTTCATTTTAATCTCAAAATAAAAATCTCAAAGTTATATGTCACATTTACTTGTTAATTTCCGATTATTTTCTTTAAATTTGAAGTAGTCACTTGAAAAATTGTTTCAAATATAAAAAGAGACAGTAGAAATTTAAAGAAAAAAATTTGTTATTCATTTCAATAAAGAGGCATTAAAGTCAACGACATTATAGTATTAAATCTTTTTTCTTGTTTTAACGCGCAATTACGCATACTTTTAAAATGTTTTATCCTCTTAACATAAGTATATCTCGTTTGAAATTCTCAAGAATTTAAGCAAACATCCTCTCTGAAATGATAATTTTAGTTAAGCGAAGAACACAAAGTGGTATTAAGTGATTCAAGATTTGGAGGATTTTTATAAAAATCCTGGAACTTTTAAGACATTTTATTAACGCCTAAAAAATGAGTTTCAAAAGGGATAAAATGTATTAAAATTTAATTAAACTCTTATCCCTTTAAGCTCGTGAACATATAATCGTGCGGGTAAAGCCTTTTTGAAGTTTTTTCATATAAAAGCCTAATTCTCATAATAGTGCTGGTGCTCTTCCGCATGTTTCAGCATGGGGCATAGATTATTTTAATTATTTTTTTAGTAATATTTTAATCAATGTCTACTAACAAGTATAAAAAAAAGTAAAATTGAAGTATAAAAATTTCAAGTAAAAAAATTAGGAAAACTACTGTTTATAAAACATTAAAAAGAAATAACCAGATATACATTATTACCATAGAAATTGCATATTATTAAACAGTCATAACAATCTAAATTTAAAATATACACAATTCATGTAGCAAAAATTTCATTGCATCCAAGAGGAATTGACTCCTTTGGCCTTTGCTCCAAATAGCACACAGGCATGGAGATGGTAGAACAAATTCCAACAAAATTATAAAGCTAAAAACCAATATAAACAAAATTTTGATAAAGCAAAATCTAAGTATTTTGCACAGGTTGTCTGAGCACAAGGGTTAGAACTTAAGTAAGAGAGTAAGGGTACATCTAAACGACTCGGAATCACATAAAAAATAGTCTGAAATTCTTCAAAAAGATGCAATAGATATGCATGGTTGAAAGAATTTTTCACACTGAAATAGGGATAGTAGGAAGGTTATTTCAGAATTTCACAACTAAAATAGAATCAGTGCCCTTGTACATATAATTTGTATCCTTTATTTTCATATCTTGTAAATAGAGTTCTGTATATATATATATAAATGCTTGTAAATAAAAAATAAAATGTTCCCATGAACCTGAAAGTGGCCCTCTTCTTTGAAGACGTTATAAGTCAGGTTTTTTAAAATCCTTGCTTATTTTAAGGAGATTAAAACATCGTATATGATCAGATCCTAATTTAATAAGTAATTGCCCCTAAATTTTTATATTTTAATAAAATCTTTAATAGAAAAATTGGGTTGAAATTGTATTTATAGAATATTCAATTATCAAATTATTTGATGACAATTTATTATTCTTGTTATACTTTTTTTTGAAATTTTTAAGACGCTTTTACTTTTAATTAATTTTCTATTTTTACTTTATCATTTCCTATTTTAATACTTACTTCATATTTTAAACTAGTACGATTTCAAATATTCATAATTATTTAGAAGTAGGAAATCAAGGTAGATTAATTTATTAAATATTTAATTACTTTTTTTTTTTTACAAGAGTATAACGAAAGTTAATTTAAATAAAATTTTAATGAAATTAATGAATCTAATTTTCTTCTCTCAATTAGAGTCAATAAAAATGTTTGAAATAAAAGGAAAAAACAGGAAAATATAAATAAGGCCAAAAGTCATTACTTTTGTTCCGATGCTATGCTATTGATCTGAATTCGAAGCAAAAATAATAATTCCCGGATTCAATTAATATAATGCCATCTCGAATAACAAACCATACAAAATTCCCACAGAGAACTTCCAATTTATATCTTCCTAAGTACCTACTTCAAATTCAATTACAGAAATTCTATTGCTACAACAAACGAACAGCCCTAAAAATTAATGTTTAATGTCATCATCATCTTCAAAAGGAAAATTTTTACAAGAATAATGAGTTATCGGATCACTAGTTTTGCTTTTTATTGTTAACTCAGCAAAAGAGTGATAACAATGCAATGAGAATTAAATCGAATTACTTGAAATGAAATAAACCACTACATCAAACCAATATGGTAAGTGATCTCGTCCGACGGTATTATCGTCAAATCTTTTATAATTACTTTTTCTTTCTCAATAACAAAACAGGCATTTATCGCTTTATAATTCGTATCAATTCCATTTTCAATTTAGTTTTTAAAGAGTGTATTGTTCGATTCTAAATTTGTTTAAATATTAATGGATCCAAAACTTCATTAAAATAATTGATAAATTCAACAAGGTCCGATTTTTTTTTTTAAAATCACTCCTTCCTCTTTGATCTAAAATTTAATTTGGCGAATTTTTCAGAAATTTAGTATTATAACTCAAGGTATTATCAGGTGGACCAGTTACGCCCCCTTCAACGTGAAGGAGACAGTTATTGGCATTCAATTTATGAGTTTATCACTGAACGCGAATCCAACATTTATCTTCCCCTAGCCAATTGGTATAAATTATTCTATGACTAATTTCCCGAGAAACAATGAGGACTGCACGATTTGTATTGTTGTTACTTATCCCCCTGGTGTAGGAAAGCCTACATTAGGTCCCATATATCATGTCGTAGGCGACTGGTCCATGGCTAAGGGTAATCACCATCTTCCCTTTAGCGAGAAAGCAGGAGGGAGTTTGGGAATGAAGAACTAAGTGGATATTCGAACCACTGCAAACATCCATCGCACCACCTGGATTTGAACTTGAAACTTGTGATACCAAAGGCCAGAACGCTAGCTAATTGGCCATAAGGCCATAATTTTTGTTAGGAGACATGGTGGCTGTAATTGAATTTATAGAATATTCAATTATCAAATTATTAGAAGACACAATTTTTTTTTTTTTTTTTTTTTTTGCATTTCTAAGAAGTTTAATTTTTAATTAACTTTTTTATTTTACTTTCTCATTTTCTATTTTTACCTTTACTTCAAATTATAAACTAGTGCGTCTTCGAACTTTCTTAATTATTTCGAAATATAAAATCGAGGAAGATTAATTTATAGAAGATTTAATTGCTTTTTCCCTACAAGAATTTAACGAATGCTTATTTGAATAAAATTTTAATTTTCGATTGAATCTAATTTCCTTCTCTCAATTAGAGTTAATAAAAAAATGATTAAATGAAGTGGTAAATAAAAATAAAGCTAAAAGTAATTACATTTGTTCCGATGCTTTGCTCTTCAAATTGAAGCAAAACTAGTAATTCCCGGGATTTAGTTAACATAAAGCCATCTCGAATATCAAACCATTAACAATTCCCACACAGAACTACCAATTTATATCTTCCGAAATACCTACTTCAAATTCAATTAGATAAATTCCATTACAACAACTAACAAACAGCCCTAAAAATTAATATTTAATGTCATCATCTTCAAGGGAAAATTTGTACCAGAATAATTGAGTTATCAGATCCCAAGGTTTTTCCTTTTTATTGTAACTGAGGAACTCGGCAAAAAGAGTGATAACAATGCAGTGAGGTATTAAATCGAATTATTTGAAATGAAATAAAACTACACATCAAACCAACATGGTAAGTGATCTCGTCCGACGGCATTATCGTCAAACCTTTTGTAATTCCTTTCTTTTTCGATAACAAAGCAAGCATTTATCGCTTTACAATTCGAATCGAATCGATTTTCAATTTATGTTTTTTAAAAGAGTGGATTGTTCGATTCTAAATTTGTTTGAATATTAATGGATATAAAATTTCATAAAAAAAATAAGTCCAATTATTTTTATAAAAGTACCGCTTCTTCTTTGCCATAAAATTTAATTTTAGGAATATTTCAAAAACACATTCATTGTTCTATCATTATTGACAAAATAATGTGATTCAAAGCATTGTCACAAGGGCTTCTCTCGCTACCATGTGGTGCAAACAACTGTTACCACTCAATTTATGAGTTTATCGCTGCGCGCACATCCAACATTTATCTTTCCGCAGCTGAATGATATAAATCATTCTATTACTAATTTCGCGGGAGAATATGAGGTCTACACGATTTGTAGATTATCTTTCTGCTCAAAAAGTAGTCAAAAATTAAACATTAGGTTTGATTTGGTTTGTCGCTCTACGGTCATTTTATGCACACTCTGAGCTAATTAGATCGGGATCTACATGGTCCCCAATAACAAAGATCACAGCGCTAACCAAATGGCCACCAGATCACTGCCTATTTTAATGAGATCAAATCATCTTTATATGATCACTCTATTGTTTAATAAGATAGTACCACAAAATGTTTATATTTTTATCAAAAATTCAATAGAGGAAATGGGGTTTTAATTGAGTTTATACAATATTCAATTGTGGAATTATTAGTAGAAAATAACTTTTGTTTTTAATTTTTAAGGATCTTTATTTTTAATTAACTTTATCATTTCCTATTTTAATATTTACTTCAAATTAAAAGCTAGTACGATTTCAAAATTTCATAATTATTTCGAAGTATAAAAAATAGAGATAGATTAATTCATCAAATATTTAATTACTCTTTTTATAAGTATATAAAGAAAATTAATTTGAATAACATTTTAATTTTCGAATGAATCTAATTTTCTTCTCTCAATTAGAGTCAATAAAAATGTTTAAATAAAAGATAAAAAAAACAGGAAAATTGAAATAAGGCCAAAATTAATTACATTTGTTCCGATGCTTTGCTCTTTCAAATTGAAGCGAAAATAGTAATTCCGGGATTCAATTAAGATAATGCCATCTCGAATGGCAAACCATTCAAAATTCCCACACAGAACTACCAATTTATATCTTCCCAAGTACCTACTTCAAATTCAATTACAAAAATTCCATTGCAACAACAAACAAACAGCCCTAAAAATTAACATTTAATGTCATCATCATCTTCAGGGAAAATTTTTACAAGAATAATTGAGTTATCGGATCACTAGTTTTGCTTTTTATTGTTAACTGAGAAACTCAGCAAAAGAGTGATAACACTGCAATGAGAGAATTAAATCGACTTACTCGAAATGAAATAAACAACTACACATCAAACCAATATGGTAAGTGATCTCGTCCGACCACATTATCATAAAGAGTTTATAGCTTTATAATTCGAATCAATTCGATTTTCAGTTTAGTTTTGTATAGTGTGTATTGTTCTATTCTAAATTTCTTTAAATATTAAAGGATTCTAAATTTCACACAAAATTTGAATAGAACAAAGTCCATTTTTTATAAAAGCATCGTTTCTTCTTTGCCATAAAATTTAATTTTTTTTTAATATTTTAAAAAAATACTTTTATTGTTCTTATCCTTAGTGGCAAAATACTATATCTCAAGGAGTTATCAGACGGGCAGGTTTCGCTACCTTAAACGGGAAACAAACGACTGCTGCCATTCAATTTATGGGTTTAACGCTGCGCACAAATCCAACATTTAACTTCCGTAGCTCAATGTCATAAATAATTTTATTGTTATACACTGAAGTGACAAAAGTCATGGGATACCTCTTAATATCGTGTCGGCCCTCCTTTCTCCCGGCGAAGTGCAGCAATTCGACGTGACATGGACTCAACAAGTCGTTGGAAGTCTTCTGCAGGAATATTGAGCCATGCTGTCTCGATAGACATCCATAATTGTGAAAGCGTTGATGGTGCAGGATTTTGGGCACGAACAGAGCTCTCGAACATGTCCCATAAATTCTCGATGGGATTCATGTCGAGCGATCTAGGTGGCCAGATCATTCGTTGGAATTGTCCAGAATGTTCTTCAAACCAATTGCGAACAGTTTTGGCCCGGTGACCTGGCGCATTGTCATCCATAAAAATCCCATCGTTGTTTGGGTACAATGGCTGCAAGTGATCTCCAAGTAGCTGAACATAAGCATTTCCAATCAATGTTCGGTCCAGTCGCACCAGAGGACCAAGTCCATGCCATGAAAAACTGCCCGCACCATTACGGAGTCACCACCAACTTGAACAGTGCCTTGCTGACAGTTTGGGTCCATGGCTTCGAGGGTCTGCGCGACACTCGAACCCTACCATCAGCTCTTACCAACTGAAATCGTGACTCATCGGACCAGACCACGGTTTTCCATTCATCTAGGGACCAACCGATATGCTCACGTGCCCACGAGTCGCTGCAAGCGATGTCGTTCTGTCAGTAAAGGCACTCGAGTCGGTCTTCTGCTGGAATAGCCCAAGAAAGCCAAATTTCTCCGCACAGTTCTAACAGACAAGTCCCTTGTACGTTCCACATTGATTTCTGCGGTTATTTGACGCAGTGTTGCTTGTCTGTTAGAATTTACGACTCTTTGCAGACGTCGCCGGTCTCGGTCGTTAAGTGCAGGCGGTCCACCACTGCGCCGTCCATGGTGGGATGTTATGCCTGAAATTTCATACTCTCGGCACACTCTTGACACAGTGGATCTGGGAATGTTGAATTCCTAACGATTTCCGAAATGGCATGACCCATGCGTCTAGCTCCAACTAACATTCCGCGTTCAAAGTCTGTTAATTCCCGTCGTGCGGTCATCACGTCAAAACCTCTTCACATGAATAACTTGAACAGAAATGAAAGCTCTGCGAAAGCACTGCGCATTTATATCTGTTCTACGCGATGCTACTGCCATCTGAAAATTTGCATATTGCTATCCCAGGACATTTGTCACTTCAGTGTATATCCCTCATTGTCATGAGGGATGCAAGATTTATAGTTAAAGTTTGAATACTGGTTGCGTAGAAAGATAAACATCCGGTTTGATTTGGTTTGTCGCTCTACGGTAATTTTTTCCACATTTTTGGCTAGACCGTTATCTACAGTTTAACGGGGTTCCAAACGACTCACAAGCATCCATTTTACCACCAGGATTCGAACCTGAAGCATATGGTACCAACAACCAAAGCTGTATCCAATTTCTTATCAAGCCGTTTGCATAACTTAAGGAGATTAAAATATTTTTATATGACCCCCACAGTTTAATAATCTAAATTTTTATATTTTAATCAAATTTTTAATAAATAATTTGTAGTTATATTTGAATTTATTAAATATTCAATTATAAATTATTAGAAGACAATAAAAAGGTTTTTGAAATTTTTACGGAGCTTCATTTTTAATCAACTTTCACATTTCCTATTTTTACGTTTGCTTCAAAGTATAAACTAATATGATTTTAAATGTTCATAATTATTTTGAAGTATAAAATCGAGGCAGATTAATTTAATAAAGATTTAATTACACTATTTTATATTTAATTAACTTTTTTTTTTTTTTTTTTACAAGAGTTTAACGAAGGCTTATTTGTATAAAATTTTAATTTCCGAATGAATCTTATTTTCTTCTCTCAATTAGAGTTAATAAAAATGTTTAAATAAAAGGAAAAAAACCTGAAAACAAAAATAAAGCCAAAAGTAAATACTTTGTTCCGATGCTTTGCTACCCGAATTCGAACGAAAATAATAATTCCGGAATTCAATTAAGATAATGCCATCCCGAATGGCAAACTATTCAAAATTCCCACACAGAACTACCAATTTATATCTTCCTAAGCACCTACTTCAAATTCAATTACAGAAATTACCTTACTACAACTAACAAACAGCCCTAAAAATTAATATTTAATGTCATCATCATCTTCAAGGAAAATTTTTTACAAAATAATTGAGTTATCGGATCACTAATTTTGCTTTTTATTGTTAACTGAGAAACTCAGCAAAAGAGTGATAACAATGCAATGAGAGAATTACTTGAAATGAAATAAACCACTACATCAAACCAATATGGTAAGTGATCTCGTCCGACGGTATTATCATCAAATCTTTAATAATTACTTTCTTTCTCAATAACAAAACAGGCATTTATCGCTTTATAATTCGTATCAATTCCATTTTCAATTTAGTTTTTAAAGAGTGTATTGTTCGATTCTAAATTTGTTTAAATATTAATGGATCCAAAACTTCATTAAAAATTGATAAATTCAACGATGTCCGATTTTTTTATAAAATCATTCCTTCCTCTTTGGTCTAAAATTTAATTTGCGGAATTTTTCAGAAATTTAGTATTATTATAACTCAAGGTATTATAAGGTGGACCAGTTACGCCACCTTCAACGTGAAGGAAACAGTTATTGGCACTCAATTTATGAGTTTATCACTGCACGCGAATCCAACATTTATCTTCCCTGGCCAATTGGTATAAATTATTCTATGACTAATTTCCCGAGAAACAATGAGGACTGCACGATTTGTATTGTTGTTACTTATCCCCCTGGTGTAGGAAAGCCTACGCCAGGTCCCATAGATCATGTCGTAGGCGACTGGTCCATGGCTAAGGGTAATCACCATCTTCCCTTTAGCGAGAAAGCAGGAGGAAGTTTGGGAATCAATGGAGAACTAAGTGGATATTCGAACCACTACAAACATCCATCGCACCACCTGGATTTGAACTTGAAACTTGTGATACCAAAGGCCAGAACGCAAGCCAATTGGCCATAAGGCCATAATTTTTGTTAGGAGAAATGGTGGCTGTAATTAGATTTATAGAATATTCAATTATCAAATTATTAGAAGACACATTTTTTTTTTTTTTTGCATTTCTAAGAAGTTTAATTTTTAATTAACTTTTATTTTACTTTCTCATTTTCTATTTTTACATTCACTTCAAATTATAAACTAGTGCGACTTCGAACTTTCTTAATTATTTCGAAATATAAAATCGAGGAAGATTAATTTATTAAAGATTTAATTGCTTTTCTCCTACAAGAACTTAACGAATGCTTATTTGAATAAAATTTTAATTTTCGATTGAATCTAATTTCCTTCTCTCAATTAGAGTTAATAAAAGGATTAAATAAAGTGGTAAATAAAAAATAACGCTAAAAGTAATTACATTTGTTCCGATGCTTTGCTCTTCAAATTGAAGCAAAACTAGTAATTCCCGGGATTCAGTTAACATAAAGCCATCTCGAATAACCAACCATTAACAATTCCCACACAGAACTACCAATTTATATCTTCCGAAATACCTACTTCAAATTCAATTAGAGAAATTCCATTACAACAGCTAACAAACAGCCCTAAAAATTAATATTTAATGTCATCATCTTCAAGGAAAATTTGTACCAGAATAATTGAGTTATCATGTCCCAAGGTTTTCCTTTTTATTGTTAACTGAGGAACTCGGCAAATGGTGATAACAATGCAGTGAGGTATTAAATCGAATTATTTGAAATGAAATAGCAACTACACATCAAACCAACATGGTAAGTGATCTCGTCCGACGGCATTATCGTCAAACCTTTTGTAATTCCTTTCTTTTTCGGTAACAAAGCAAGCATTTATCGCTTTACAATTCGAATCGAATCGATTATCAATTTATGTTTTTAAAGAATGGATTGTTCGATTCTAAATTTGTTTAAATATTAATGGATTCAAAATTTTATAAATAAATAAGTCCAATTATTTTTATAAAAGTATCGCTTCTTCTTTGCCATAAAATTTAATTTGGGGAATATTTCAAAATCACATTCATCGTTCTTTCGATAGTGACAAATACTGTTATTCAAGGCCTTAACAGATGGGATAGTTTCCTGCCCTCAAGCTTGAAGCAAACGGCCGTTGCCACTCAATTTATGAGGTTATCAATGAACGCACATCAACATTTTTCTTTCGTAGCTCAATGCCACATATCATTCTATCACTAATTTCGTAGGAAACAATGAAGAAGCACGATTTCTAGTTGCAGTTTGACAACTGATTGAGTGGTTTGATTTGGTCTGTCGCTCTACGGTCATATTTTGCACTCTTCAGGCTAATCAGATCGGGACCTGCATATTAACGTGGATTCCGAACCCCTCACAAACATCCATGCCACCGCCAGGATTTAAACTTGAAACCTATGGTACCTAAGGTCAGAGCGCTAGCCAATTCACCATCAGGCCACTACCATAACTTAAGGAGATTAAAACATTTTATATGAGCATCCCATAATTTAATAAGTAAGTGCCTCTTAATTTTTATATTTAAATCAAATATTTAATAAACAAAATGTGGTTGCAATTGAATTTATAAAATATTTAATTATAAAATTATTAAAAAGACAGTAAAAACAATTTGAAATCTTTAAACAGCTTTATTTTTAATTAACTTTCACATTTCATATTTTAACATTTACTTCAAATTATAAACTAGTACGATTTCATCTTCCAAATTATTTCGAAGTATAAAATCGAGGTAGATTAATTCATTAGATATATAATTTTTTTTTTTTTTTATCCTGCAGGAGTGTATAACGAATGCTTATTTGAATAAAATTTAATTTTCGAATGAATCTAAATTTCGTCTCTCAATTACAGTTCATATACGTATATGTTTAAATAAAAATGAAAAAACATGAAAAATAAAAATAAGTCCAAAAGTAATTATTTTTATTCCGATGCTTTGCTATTCGAACTGAAGCGAAAATAATAATTCTCGGGATTCAATTAAGATAATGCCATCTCGAATGGCAAACCATTCAAAATTCTCACACAGAATCCCAATTTATATTTTCTGGTAGTAGGTACTCAGAAAAATATAAATGGGGATTCTGTGTGAGAATTTTGAATGGTTTGAATGGTTTTGTTTGAATGGTTGAATGGTTCAAATTTGTAGATTAATTTTGACTACTTTTTGAGTAGAAAGATAAACATCGGTTTGATTTGATTTGTCGCTCTACGGTCATTTTATGCGCACTCTGGGCTAATTAGATCGGGATCTACATGGACCCCAATAACAAAGATCACAGCGCTAACCAAATGGCCACCAGATCACTGCCTATTTTAATGAGATTAAATCATCTTATATGATCACGCTATTGTTTAATAAGTTAGTATCAGAAAATGTTTATATTTTTATCAAATATTCAATAGAGGAAATGGGTTTTAATTCAGTTTATAGAAAATTCAATTGTGAAATTATTAGTAGAAAATAATTTTTGTTTTTTAATTTTTAAGGGTCTTTATTTTTAATTAACTTTTATCATTTCCTATTTTAATATTTACTTCAAATTAAAACTAGTACGATTTCAAAATTTCATAATTATTTCTAAGTATAAAATAGAGATAGATTAATTCATCAAATATTTAATTACTCTTTTTTAATAAGTATATAAAGAAAATTAATTTGAAGAACATTTTAATTTTCGAATGAATCTAATTTTCTTCTCTCAATTATAGTCAATAAAAATGTTTAAATAAAAGATAAAAAAAACAGGAAAATAAAATAAGGCCAAAATAATTACTTTTGTTCCGATGTTTTGCTCTTCAAATTGAATCGAAAATAATAATTCCCGGGATTCAATTAAGATAATGCCATCTCGAATGGCAAACCATTCAAAATTCCCACACAGAACTACCAATTTATATCTTCCCAAGTACCTACTTCAAATTCAATTACAGAAATTCCATTATATCAAGAACAAACAGAAATTAATATTTAATGTCATCATCTCTTCAAGGAAAATTTGTACAAGAATAATTGAGTTATCGGATTCACTAGTTTTGCTTTTTATTGTTAACTGAGAAACTCAGCAAAAGAGTGATAACAATGCAATGAGAGAATTAAATCGACTTACTGGAAATGAAATAAACAACTACATCAAACCAACATGGTAAGTGATCTCGTCCGACCACATTATCGTAAAGAGTTTATAGCTTTATAATTCGAATCGATTCGATTTTCAGTTTAGTTTTTGTAAAGTGTGTATTGTTCGATTCTAAATTTCTTTAAATATTAAACGATTTTAAATTTCACACAAAATTTGAATAACTTGAACAAAGTCCATTTTTTTATAAAAGCATCGTTTCTACATTGCCATAAAATTTAATTTTTTTAATATTTAAAAAAATACTTTTATTGTTCTATCCTTAGTGGCAAAATACTTTATCTCAAGGAGTTATCAGACGGGCAGGTTTCGCTACCTTAAACGTGAAACAAACGACTGCTGCCATTCAATTTATGGGTTTAACGCTGCGCACAAATCCAACATTTAACTTCCGTAGCTCAATGTCATAAATAATTTTATTGTTATACACTGAAGTGACAAAAGTCATGGGATACCTCTTAATATCGTGTCGGCCCTCCTTTCTCCCGGCGAAGTGCAGCAACTCGACGTGGCATGGACTCAACAAGTCGTTGGAAGTCTTCTGCAGGAATATTGAGCCATGCTGTCTCGATAGACGTCCATAATTGTGAAAGCGTTGATGGTGCAGGATTTTGGGCAAGAACAGACCTCTCGATCATGTCCCATAAATTCTCGATGGGATTCATGTCGGGCGATCTAGGTGGCCAGATCATTCGTTGGAATTGTCCAGAATGTTCTTCAAACCAACTGCGAACAGTTGTGGCCCGGTGACATGGCGCATTGTCATCCATAAAAATCCCATCGTTGTTTGGGTACAATGGCTGCAAGTGATCTCCAAGTAGCTGAACATAAGCATTTCCAGTCAATGTTCGGTCCAGTCGCACCAGAGGACCAAGTCCATGCCATGAAAAAAAACTGCCCGCACCATTACGGAGCCACCACCAGCTTGAACAGTGCCTTGCTGACAGTTTGGGTCCATGGCTTCGAGGGGTCTGCGCCACACTCGAACCCTACCATCAGCTCTTACCAACTGAAATCGTGACTCATCGGACCAGGCCACGGTTTTCCATTCATCTAGGGACCAACCGATATGCTCACGTGCCCACGAGAGTCGCTGCAAGCGATGTCGTTCTGTCAGTAAAGGCACTCGAGTCGGTCTTCTGCTGGAATAGCCCAAGAAAGCCAAATTTCTCCGCACAGTTCTAACAGACAAGTCCCTTGTACGTTCCACATTGATTTCTGCGGTTATTTGACGCAGTGTTGCTTGTCTGTTAGAATTTACGACTCTTTGCAGACGTCGCCGGTCTCGGTCGTTAAGTGCAGGCGGTCGACCACTGCGCCGTCCATGGTGAGATGTTATGCCTGAAATTTCATACTGGATCGGCACACTCTTGACACAGTGGATCTGGGAATGTTGAATTCCCTAACGATTTCCGAAATGGCATGACCCATGCGTCTAGCTCCAACCAACATTCCGCGTTCAAAGTCTGTTAATTCCCGTCGTGCGGTCATCATCACGTCAAAACCTCTTCACATGAATAACTTGAACAGAAATGAAAGCTCTGCGAAAGCACTGCGCTTTTATGCCTGTTCTACGCGATGCTACTGCCATCTGAAAATTGCATATTGCTATCCCAGGACTTTTGTCACTTCAGTGTATATCCCTCATTGTTATGAGGGATGCAAGATTTATAGTTAAAGTTTGAATACTGGTTGCGTAGAAAGATAAACATCCGGTTTGATTTGGTTTGTCGCTCTACGGTAATTTTTTTTCCACATTTTTGGCTAATTAGACCATTATCTACTGTTTAACGGGGTTCCAAACGACTCACAAGCATCCATTTTACCACCAGGATTCGAACCTGAAGCATATGGTACCAACAACCAAAGCTGTATCCAATTTCTCATCAAGCCGTTTGCATAACTTAAGGAGATTAAAATATTTTATATGATCACCCCACAGTTTAATAATCTAAATTTTTATATTTTAATCAAATTTTTAATAAATAATTTGTAGTTATATTTGAATTTATTAAATATTCAATTATAAAATTATTAGAAGACAATAAAAAGGTTTTTGAAATTTTTACGGAGCGTCATTTTTAATCAACTTTCACATTTCCTATTTTTACGTTTGCTTCAAAGTATAAATTAATTTGATTTTAAATTTTCATAATTATTTTGAAGTATAAAATAGAGGTAGATTAATTTAGTAAATATTTAATTACACTATTTTATATTTAATTAACTTTTTTTACAAGAGTTTAACGAAGGCTTATTTGTATAAAATTTTAATTTCCAAATGAATCTTATTTTCTTCTCTCAATTAGAGTTAATAAAAATGTTTAAATAAAAGGAAAAAAAACCTGAAAACAAAAATAAAGACAAAAGTAATTACTTTTGTTCCGATGCTTTGCTACCCGAATTCGAACGAAAATAATAATTCCCGGAATTCAATTAAGATAATGCCATCTCGAATGGCAAACCATTCAAAATTCCCACACAGAACTACAAATTTATATCTTCCTAAGCATCTACTTCCAAATTCAATTACAGAAATTCCATTACAACAACCAACAAACAGCCCTAAAATTAATATTTAATGTCATCATCATCTTCAAGGAAAATTTTTACAAGAATAATTTAGTTATCGGATCACTAGTTTTGCTTTTTATTGTTAACTGAGAAACTCAGCAAAAGAGTGATAACAATGCAATGAGAAATTAAATCGAATTACTCAAAATGAAATATATAACTACATCAAACCAATATGGTGAGGGATCTCGTCCGACGGCATCATTGTCAAATCTTTAGTAATTACTTTCTTCTCGATAACAAAGCAGGCATTTATCGCTTTATAATTCGAACCAACTCAGTTTTCAATTTTGTTTTCAAAGACCCTATTGTTCGATTGTAAATTAGTTTAAATATTAATAAATCCTAAATTTCATAAAAATTTGAATAATTCAATCAAAATACGATATTTCATAAATATATCCTTTCTTCTTTGCCATAAAATATAATTTGGGGAATAATTCAAAAATCACATTAATTATTCTGTCCTTGGTGGTAAAATAGTGCGAGTCAAGGCATTATCAGATGGGCTGGTTTCGCTACCTTCAACTTGGAGCAAACAGCTGTTACCATCATTTTATGATTTTTATCATTGTGCTCGAATCCAAGATTTATCTTCTGTAGCTCACTGGCATAAATCATTATATCATTAATTTCGCAGGAAACAATGAGGAGTGCATGATTTGTGTTGTTGCTGCTAATCCGTCTGCTGCAGGAGACCCTACACCAGGCCAAGACCTTATCGATATATCTTTTTACGGGGTAAGGTTGCCAGCCCAACGCTCAACTTTCTACAATCATATTATTTCAGGACCTACGGTTTGAAGTAGATTCCGAATCGTCTGTCATATTAGGCCGGGACATACGGTATAAAAAGAGGATTACGATCTTATAGTCCAATAAGACCGGGACCTACGGTTAAAGTGTATTTTGAACCACTACAAACATCCATGGCACAGCCGGTACTCGATACCGATACCTGTGGCATCGAGTGCCGGAGCACTAGTCGCACGGCCATTAGGCCCTGGGTTGACATTTGAAAAACACTATTCGAAAATGTATGGCCGAATTATGAAACATACTCTATTAAAAATATATAGTTTATGTTATGTTTCTGCGATTTAACACCGATAAATATAAATGAAATAATAAAATGGAATATTAATAGAATTTCCAATGCTTAAATTAAATGAGAAAAATTCTTTTTTAATTTGTCTTTCTTTGTAAGCCATAACTGATTCTCAAGTTTACTTCAAGCATTAAATTCTTAAAATGAAAAAAGATGCTCTTCTACAACCCTAAAGAAACATTCTGTATGCATTCATTATCCTTTTAACCCCTTTTGTTTTCAATGTAACATATTTATTACGGCAGGAAATGACATTAACATAATAGTTTTCATGTTTAAAAATACTTTGTGCAAAAAAAAAAAAAAAAGAAAATGAAACATTTAAAAGTTTACAACAAGAAAATTTTAAGAATATTATGTTTGTGCAAAATTCTTTATGAATATTCCCTCCTTCATAGTAAATTTACCAGAGCGACGTTTCTTTTGAGCATTATTTCCGAAGCGTTGCATCTGATGTTTTCATAAACGCTGAGGCGAGTAAAGCTTATCAATTCAGGATGCGGATTTTTGTGGAACATATTTGAGATGTCTCTACTGTACAGTTTCTATTTATTCGATTAAATTTTAATTCTATTAGTCTAAAAGCAAAACTTAAAAAAATCTTTAATGTATCCATTTTAAAGGATAAAAATTCGCAGTAAAGTAACAGGGATTTTTAAATGTTCATACAGTAACATTTTTTAACAAGTAATTTATTTTAATCGGTAATAATAAATAGAGAAATATTTTTAACATATTAAAATTTTCATTAAAAAATAAAAATTATAAATTAATTAAAATTATAATAAAAGAAATAATTAATAAAAATTGAGATTAACTAATTGATTTAGATAAATTGACAATGATAATTTATTTAATAATAATAATCCACCATAATTAAATTAAATTATCATCATCATTGGCACAACAGTTCCATGGAGAACCCAGGCCGACTGCCTACTTGCAGATTTCGAGACAAGAGATGTTTTCTTTTTACGGAGTAGGATTATCAGCCCCAACGTCCAACGCTCTATAGTGATATTAGATCGAGACCTACGTTTAACATGGATTCCGAAACACTACAAACGCCCATGTCCTCGCCGGGACTCGAACGCGAAACCTGGGGCACCGAGTACCGAGCGCTAGTCACTCAGGCATCAGGGCCTAAAATAAATTATATTGAATCAAATTACCACAAATAAAAAAAAATGAAATTTCGTTATATTTATGAAACCTCTACCTATATCTAGCTTGATAACTAATGCTCTGGCGTCGGTGATCCAGACTTCCAGTTCGAGTCCCGGCGGGGGCATGAATGTTTGTAATCGTTCAGAATTCATTTTTAAAAGTGTAGTTCCTGGTCTAATTTGACTGCGGAGAGTAAGCCTGACAACTCTACTTAAAACGAAACATCTGTTTTTCACAATCTGCTATTAAGAGATGGCTTTGGCTCGCTAATGCGCTGTTGGTCCAATAAAGAAGAAGAATATCTTACATATTGATTACAGATGATATTATTTTACAAGACATAAAAAGAATAGATATAAAGCCATTGAATTTCAAATCATAGACTTTTTTTTTTTTCTTGCAATACATGTCCTCCCTTAAAATATTATCCTTCCTTACTACAAAATCGATTATTTTCTTCAAGAAATATTTTCGGAAGTAAACGCTGTTTTAACACTTTCGCTGCCGGTTACGTATGGATATTGTTTTTATTAATTGCCCCGCCGTAGAAATGAGTTTTTGCCAGAAGGTTACTTACTTTTAATGAAAAATATGAATGATAAGTGGTAATAAGACATGAATTAGGTGTATCATACTGATTGTAATATTTAAGAATTTCCTGACAGAATATTTTGACTAAGAACCAAATATTAATCCTATATAATTTTATCTTAATATTTAAAAGTTCAATTCAATATTCTATTCCCTCTTCTTTGAATTCATACTCCAAATTATTTGTTCGCTATCCAAATTACAGGTTGTTTACTTGCTGTTCATCGACATTCCCGATTTATTCACTTAATGCCATCTATATTCCAAGCTGCTCACTTATTACCTATATTCAAAATTATTTCTTTGTTATCTATATTCAAGGTTATTTACTTGCTATCGTTTATATTGCAGTTACTCACTCTCTATATTTTATATTTCAGTTACTCACTCTCTATAGTTTATATTGCAGTTACTCACTCTCTATAGTTTATATTCCAGTTACTCACTCTCTATAGTTTATAATGCAGTAACTCACTCTATAGTTTATATTCCAGTTACTCACTCTCTCAATAGTTTATATTCAAAGTTATTCCAGATAGTCTATTATCGTTTATTTTCCAAGTTATTCACTCTCTAACGTTTATATTCCAAGATATTTACTTGTTATTGTTTATATTCTAAGTTATTCATTTGCTATCATTTATTTTTTAAATTATTCATTTATGAATAACTCATATTGCTACTTATATTACAATATAATCACATCAGCATTATTATGTAATTCTCACTTCTTCGACAACAAGCGATTTTTTAATGTTAACTATTTATACTTTTTCTTGCTTTAAAAATAGACGCGGCAGTGTCTCTGTTCTATTTCAAACAAAAGTAAATGATTCATTTTACTGAGAATAAGAAATGAAAACACAAAGCGAAAAACAGAAACAACGAAACCGCTGAATTGTTTCTTTTTCCTAAGAAACCGAAACAGGAAATGAAATGCAAGTAGAGTTATGAACGCGAAGCGAAATAAATAGTTGGGAAAAAGATGGATGTTGGCAGACTTTTCTTTTGCAATATCTCTCTGCGGCCCTACATGAAAAAGTTCCGAGGGAAAAAAAAAAAAAAAACTTGCGAGGGTTTTTAAAACTTTTTTCTTATTGACAATTCCGTGCGGTTGGAGTTTCGCTTTCTGAGAACTCTGTCGGCGTGGGAGGAGAAGAGTCAGAGGGAACGAATTGCTTCTGGGAAACTGAATTATTAAACCTCCAACCACGAATAATTTTTTATATTCTTGTGTACAAAATTTTCAGACATTTTTTTCCTCTTTTATACTAGCGGCCTAATGGCCAATTGGCTAGCGCTTTGGCCTATGTTACCACAGGCTTCAGGTTCAAATCCTGGCGGTGGCATGGATGTTTGTAGTGCTTCGGAATCCACTTTAAACCGTAGGTCCTGCTCTCATTTGATTGTAGAGCGCTGGGCATAGTAACTACTATTACTATTACGGCACACCACATCACTGTGCCTAGAGCTGAGTTGCCCCTTCACAGATTGGGAATAATGTGGGTGAGAAGAAATGTGATTGGGCTCTCTGACCCTCTATGGTCCTATGAGACCGGGACCTACGGCTTAAAGTGGATTCCGAACCAATACAAACATCCATGGCACCGCCGGGATTCGAACCCGAAACATGTGGTACCGAGCGCTAGCGACTGGGACACCAGCCCCCCTTGACTGACAGCTCCCCTTCCTGTCTAATTATTGCAAATGCTTCACCTTTAAAGTTATAAAAATATTTTGTTATGCAAAGCATTTTTATAAATGTATTGGTTCGATGAAAGTCAATGAATTTATTAAACTTTTTTCCGAAGTATATCAGTAACGACCATATTACATAAAGTTATGGTAAATAGGTGGGAATTAGTATAAAAATTCAACTTAGGAGTCAGAATTGTTTTGAATAACTTCTACCCTTTCTTCAAGCAATAATATTTAACAAACAATTATATTTCTTTAAAGTATTCAATTTATGTTATTAAAACTACTATTACTAACAAAGTACATTTTAATTTTTATCGTATTTCATGAAATGTTTCTCAAAAAGTTATGTTTACAATATATATAATGTTTCTGAGCACTGAAACAAATTGAATCTTCAACTATATAAAATAATTTAAAATTATTATTATATAAATTGCGGATATCAAATGAACGTCATGCATTTAGAAGTTATATTCTTACCAACTGGGCCTGCTTCGCTGTTATGCTAATTAAGGCATGTTGCTCACACACTTTTCTAAGCATCCATTGGGAAAATCACCGTCCCAAATCACACTTGAGACTAAAATAACACTTTCGTCGATCGAGTTCATTATTTTTAGGACTCATTCGCCAACTGATATTCTCCACCTGGAATCCATTGCCGCTTTGACAGTTTAAGAAGGTAAAAAAGGAATAGACGTGGTCTATAGCCTATGATTGGGTGAGGTGGGGGAAAAGATCACATCACATGTATTTGTGTTATTGTAACACGCCTCAAACTGCAAAGTACATCACTGTGTTTCGTCACAATTGAAGTTAGTAAACATATATTAGTTTAACTATATATATATGTATATATATCAGGGCGTTCACAAATTTTTGTAAAAATTATTGATTTTGAAAACAATATATTTATAAATAAGAAATTTATTTTCTATTATATTAGTCCCATAAATATTTTGTTTAATATTGCAGACAGGAATTTTATAATATATTTAAAATCAGATCAATTTTATTATCAGATCAAAAATTTAACTGCAGGAAAGTTTCGTTGCAAATTTTTATTTATTTACAGTTTATTTTTCATTTTGGACATCTGATATCTGTCTATAAAATTGATATGATTTTAATAAAAAATTCTTGTCCGCAAGGTTCAACAAAAGAGCTATTTGATTGATTATATTGGAAAATAATATTCTGATCTATATATAAATATAATTTTCGTAACTATATTCTTTATTTACAGTTTTTTTTATTTTCATTTTGGACATCTACGTGTTAAAAGTGTTTTCTACGAAAATTATATTTATAAACAGATAAGAATATTATTTTCCAATATAATCAATCACATAGCTAATTTGTTGAATCTGGGAGGCAAGAAGTTTTCATTAAAGTCAGATCAATTCAATATACAAATATCAGATGTCCAAATTGAAAAATAATTTGTAAATAAACAAAAATTGAGAGGAAATTTAATGAGTTGAATTTAGTTAGAAGTGTTTTCATTGAAAATTAAACTACCCCCTACACTCCAACACGATATTGCTTAATTTGCCACCCATCTACTGATTAAAAGGGAATGAAAACAACAAAAACGTTGATTCAACCTTCATGCATCAACTAACAGCATCAAACTTTGATACGATTTTTAGAAATCTCATCAATAATTAATTATGACTACCCTTAAAACACAAATAAAAGATGAATAAATAGTTTTGCAAAAAAAAAGCAGAAATTAAAAATGAAAAAATAAACTGCAAATAAAGAAAAAATTTCGATGAAACTTCAGCTAAATTTAGTTAGAAATCTTTTCTTCAAAAATTATACTTAACCGAGACCGTGCGTGCAGTAGAAGTTTTGTACAGTAGACAATTAAAAGTTGGAATTTGCTAAGCATGAAACTTTTCTTGGAAAGTTTTACACATATTGAACTTGCAAGATTACCTCTTGTGGGAACTGCACGGTAGTAATAATAAAGCTTCGTAATGGAATTTAAATTTTTAACTCAATTATAATTATTTTGGAAACTTCATTTACCTATCAATTCATGTTGCTCATGAAAGTTAATCCTTATTTTAAAACTCAATGCATATCTTTATACTCAGAACAATTTGAAATTTTTATAAGAGTCACTATGAAATCTCGAATAAGTATTTTATACATGTTAAATCAAACTTTAAATGAAAAAGAAATTAGTAAAAACATGGTTAGCATAATACTTTATAGAACAAATAATATTCATAATTCTTCGTATGGACACAAAAATTATTTAAATATATAAATAACAGAGAGGAAATAAAGGCTAGGCCCTTATATGCGTATGGTCTTGATTCAGTGTTATTTCATGTTTGAAACTTTATTTCTTTAAATAATAAAAGAGATGTTTATCTGTCATATTTATTAAAATTTGCTTAGACAGCACTGTAACACATAACACACAGCACAATTATATAGCAAATATTTACGAAATCATCTTAAAGGTCAGTTAGTTTAAAGGTCTTTGTACTCTCCGTACTACCTGGAATTCTTCACTCGACTGCGCAAGCTCCCTTTTTCTCTTTCACCCTCTCCCCCGTTATCGGTTTCAAAGTCTAACGGGCGAAAAGTAGCGTCCAAAGTCTAATGTAAAGAAGTAACTCAAGGTTGATAATCCGTCCTTGAAAGGAGGAACTATTAACCTTGAACTCTTCTCTGTTGACTATATTTTGTTTCGGGAAGACATGGTGAATTCTTACTGAGGGGAAAAAAATGAGTTCACAAATTTCTTAGAGCACCTTGCCACTAATGAATATCATAGTTAATTTATTATATACATTTGCAGGGTAGCCAACTTACTATACATTTTTATTCCAAATTATTATTAATTAACAGTCAAAACGATAAGAGACGGAAATTAAAGGGAAATATATATTAATATATCATATACTTTTTCGCTTTTCTCTGAACGGCATTTCCTTAAATGTTTGAAAGTATGACATGTTTGAACGCGAAGAAAACCGATTCTTAAATGAATTTTGTGTTCAAAAACAAAGAATTTTCCATCGAGTAAGAATGGATCCAAAAATAAATATTCCAAAATATTGTTTCAATTTCTTTTAACTGTGCATATATTTAAAATAACATTTTCTTACGCCATGAGAACTCATAAAAAACTCATATATTAGTAAAATGAGTTGGAAAAAAGTTTTGAAATTGCAAAGGAAAAGTTTTAAAGTCTGTAAAGGTTTGGACGAAGTTACTTTCAGTGTCGAACAAAAGTTTGCCATCCCTTATGAAGTGACCAAAACCAAATATAAGTTTATATACAGAAAGATTATTTCCAACTCTGAAATATTAAGACGGTAAGCGATGATTTCGGGAATTTCATATTATTGGTCGAATTTATTAACATTTAGAAGAAGAACATTTGAAGAACAGTACTGTTAAAATAATACATTGCTGCTCATTCCAAAAGAGATAATAATCCATCATATTGCATATTAGTAAGAAAATGACAGCTACCATTGCACTATCAGTTATATATAAACTAAAATAAATGTTTCTATTCATAAAGTATGATGAATATTGTCTTAAAATATTTAGGGTAGAAACTAAAAACTGTTAACTACTACTATCTAAAACTAAACTATTAGTAATAAAAACTATTCACCTTGTAGAATAATTTGATACTAAATTATGACTTTTCATTTAAAAAAAAAAAAGGCTTTCTAAATTTAAGTTGTCACTGTATGGAAAGATGTATAATATTGATTTCACCCTTATGTAATCACCCTCCTGTGGCGTGGATGTTTAAAGACTGCTGGTTTAATGATTGGTTTGGTATGTCATTCTGCGGTAATGTTTTTGCACACTTTAGGCTAATTAAACCGGGACCTAGATTTTAACGTGGGTTTTGAACCACTAACAAACGTCCATTCCAACGATAGGATTCGAACCTGAACAACTATATTACCAAAAGCCACAGCGCTAGCCACTTGCCATCAGGGCGCTAGTAGTTTAATGAGGGTGGATTGTAGACAATAAATACGCAGAGCTAAAGAAATTTAAAATAAATCTACTCAAAATATACCTAAGTAAAAAATTTTCTACATATAAATGCGGACTTAATTTGGTTTTCGTTACACGGTGATTTTCTTGCACACTTTAGGCTAATTAGTCTGGGACCTACTTGTTAATGTGGATTCCGAACCCCTTAAAATGCCAACTCTAGGATTCGAACCTGAAAGGCCTCAGTGCTAGCCACTTGGCCATGAGGCCACTAGCCGTTTAATGAGGGTTGATTGTAGATAAATGAGCGTAGATAGTAGATTACTCAATGCTAAACGAATTTAAAAATAAATTGAGTATATTTATTTATTATAATTATTAAAATTTTGTATATAAATGGGATTTGGTTTGGTTTATAACTCTACGGTCATTTTCTGCACATTTTACGCTAATTAGATTAGCACCTACAGTTTAATGTGGATTACCACTAACAAGCATCTATGCAACCTCCAGTATAAAAGGTAATAAAGATCAGATAGCTGACCATTTGCCCATAAGGGTGCATATAAAAGGAAAAACATTTATATTGTGCAAGAAAATTACCAAAAAAAAAAAAAAAAAAATTCAATTAGAAAGTATTTTATTTCTCGAAAATTTCGAATTTCATATCAAATTAAAAATTAACTAAATGCCAAATATAATTAACTAAAAAACTAGATCGAATTTGATGAGAAATATTTCATTAGAATTTTAAAATTTTGCTTAAAATCAGCATTTTTTTCAAACTTTTTTTGTAATTTTTATTTTCATGCATAACATGATTAGAAAAACATTAAATATTCTTGATATAAATATTTAAATACATATCACATCCATCATTTTTGTACAGTGAAGTTCGAGCTATCAGAAAAATGCGTCACCATACTAATATTATCTCCTCAAAAAAATGTATTTGACGTGCTTCATAAATTTAACTTTTCTTGCAAAACAAAATTACAAAGACACCACGGTTGACATAAATTATTCTGGGATAAAAATCTCATTGCATTATATATCAGACAATAAGTATAATGTCACAAATTAAATAAACGTAAATGATCGCCTCCATAGGAGCAAAAAACAAAATAAAAATAATACTCGTAAGTTTTTAAACATGCATAATATAAGTTAGATCAAACAAAAAAAATAGAACACCACGTACCTGATCATATGTGTAAACCATCTGCTCCATCGAGGGACGATAAAGTTCTTTATTTAATTCTGTTCAGTTCAGTTCTTTTTGTTGTTGTTGTTTTCACGAAAAAAATCGTCTGTTGAATTTTTGTGCTGCTTTCACCAGCACAAGTTTGTGTACAACACACAGTGATGCTTTTTCTATTGAAGTTAGCAAAAATTGGACTAGCCTAAATAAAGTGTTTCAGTCAAAATCGGTCATTTAAAGAGGCATGTTTTTAACAACTTATGCACGTATTCAGCATTGCAAATGATGCTGTAATTTGAGCTTTAAATATAAAAACTGGTTGGTTGAAGTAAGTTTATCAAATTTTTCAATGCATCCAGTGATGTTAGAAACCACAAAACCAGATGTATTATAGATTTAAAAACCAGTTTTCAGGATAGATTCACGAAATTCAGGAATCAAGAAACGTATATCATGATTAAAGCTTTAAATCCCAAACACAAAATATTTCCAAAAAAAAATAGAGTATATTTTTCTTATAAAACTCGTATCTAAAACGAAAGAAAATTTTGCAACATTAACACTTGTCTTCAATCAGGTAGAACGGATGGAATATTTTCCAATCAAATCTCTGTAAAGTAAAATCTTAGACGCCGCCGATGATAATTATAATTCTATTAATCCTATCTGATTGGTTTGGTTTGTCGCTCTACGATCATTTTTGTGCACACTTTATGCTAATAAGACAGAGACCTATAGTTTAACGTAGATTCCACTCCCAAACATCCAGGGGACCCGATGACCAGTAGCTAGTGCTCTGGCGCTCGGTACCACGGGTTTCGGGTTTGAGCCGCGGTGGTGCCTTGGGTGTTTGTAGTGGTTCGAATCCCATTTAAACTGTAGGTCTTGGTCTGTTTAGCATAAGATGTACATAAGTGTACATAAGAGGACCGTACAGAGACAAACCAAACCACAAACATCCATGCTACCGCTCAGATATTACCTGAAGCCTGTAGTACTATAGAGCTCTCTCTAGCCATTTGGCCATTAGGGGGAATATTATTACACATACTAATATTATATATATTATTATTACACATATAAATGGGGAAACATTTATATTGTGTAAAAATATTAACGAAATAAAAAACAAAAGAAATTTCCAATTAAAAGAGATTGTTTTACCCATTTAAAAAATTAGCTAAATGTTAAATATAATTAACTCTAAAAATAAGATCAATTTTATACAAAAATAGGATGAAAAATATTTTAATAGAATATTAGAGTTTTGTTTAAAATCAGGATTTTTTTTTCACATTTTTTGTAATCTTTTTTTTTTTTTTGCATGACTAGCATAATTTGAAAAACATTTAAGTTAAATATTTTTGATATAAATATTTAAATACATAACCCATCCATCATTTTTTGAATAGTGAAGTTAGGCCTTGTTTTATCAACAAAATGTGTCGCCATACTAATACTATTATCTCTTCAAAAAAATGTATTTGACGTGCTTCACAAATTTAACTTTTCTGGATAAAAAGGCAAATACATCACGGTTGACATAAATTATTCTGGGATAAAAAATCTTTATATCAGACAATAAAAAACACAAAGTATAATGTGATAAATTAAATAAAGGTAAATGATCGCCTCCAATCCAGCGAAAACAAAAACTACCCATAAGTTCTTTAAACATGCATAATATAAATTAGATCAAACAGAAAAAAAATAGAACACCACGTACCTGATCATATGTGTAAACCATCTGCTCTATCGAGGGACGATAAAGTTCTTTATTTAATTCTGTTCAGTTTTTGCTGTTGTTGTTGTTGTTGTTTTCACACGAAAAATCGTCTGTTGAGTTTTTGGCTGCTTTCACCAGCATGGGTAACTTTATTCTTATCTTCGAAGGCAGGCCTTCTGTTCCTTTTTTGTTTATTTCGTTCTAATTTATTGTTAATAAAGTTAATTATCGATGTGCCACTCCGTTGCTTTCAGGTGGCCAACAGAGAAGAACCGGCGCATATTTTCTCGCTGACTAGATTGATTTTCTTTTTGTGGCGTTGGCATCAGTGGTTCACATCGTCTGCTTGGAACTTGATCTTGTCTCGGATCTGGAAGAGAAAGGAGAAATTTTTTGTTTTTTTTCTAATAAATGATCTGTATTCATTATTCCAGATAATAAATACAGAGTAAAAATAAATGCACTGAAATCGCTTTTCTAGACTGTTGGTTCTATTAGCAAAAAGGGAATTTGAGTTATGCCAATAAATATGAGCTTATCGAAATGTTGTTGAATATTTCTTTATATTCCGAATGGATATTTTATTCATGAAATTTCACTGAAGTAAGATACAATAAGTTAGATAAGTAAACTTTACTGATGCAATTAATCAAAAACAACTGAAATTGACTACTTTAAAAGTAATTTTTCAAGATTTATGTCTTGTACAATGTTTCTATAAAAATACTTTTGAATTAAATATATATTATTTTATTAATGTATGAAAGTAAAATAAAGTCTTTTTAAATGCAATTTATTGAATTTTGTAAATATCCTGCATCTTTTATGCAAAAATAATTATTTTGTAGTATTTTTCGCACAGGAAGAGTTGGCATTTCTTCCCCCAGGAGACATATTCTTTGCAGATAAGCAGCTCTGTGGATAAGCAGTTATATTATATGAAATTAGCATTTCGTACTCATGAGAAGAACCTGTCACTCAAATCTGATAGCAGATATTCAGTATCATGTATATTGAAACCTCATGAAATTAACGATTGTTTGTCCGACCTTCACAGAACCTTAGATCTAAGAGAGGTTTTGGTTTGGTTTATCGCTCTACGGTCATCTTGTGCACACTTTAGGCTATAAAGACCGGGACCTACAGCTTAACGTGGATTTTGAACCATCAACAAACATCCATGCCATCGCCAGGATTAGAACCTAAAGCCTTCGGTGCCAACGACCAGAGAGCTCAGCCAATTAGCCCTCAGACTGCAATCTAAGAAAGGAGATATTGACCTTAGATCTGGAATAGAGAGGAGGAAGTTTGTTTTTTTTTTTTTCTTCTAATAAATGGTCTGTATTCCAGATAATAAATAAAGAGTAAAAATAAACGCACTGAATTCGCTTAGCAAAGGGAATTTGAGTTATGCCAATTAAATATGAGCTTACCATAATGTTGTTAAATATTTCTTTTTTTTAGAATGATAATTTTATTCAAGAAATTTTACTAAAGCAAGTGATACAATTAATCGAACAACTGAAATGGACTACTTTAATAAAGGTTTTCTCAAGATTTATGTCTTACATAAAGGCCTGAATGGCCAAGTGCCTAGCGCCCGTTATCGCAGGCTTTGGGTTCGAGTCCAGGCAGTGCCATGGATGTTTGTAGTGGTTCGGAATCCACTTTAAACTGTAGGTCCTGGTCTTATATGATAGTAGAGCGCTACGGTGGTATTGTTACTCAGCGTCGGTAGCTTCTATTCAAGCTACACACGGCTCTGGTTAGTGCTAAGTGAGTAACGTCAGTGCAGCTCTTGCCTTAAAACATCAAAGACAACTGTCTAAGTGTTTGCCAGCTGCATTAAAAAAAAAAAATTTTTTTAGGGCCTGCATGGCCAAATGGCTAGCACTCTGGCGCTCGGTACCAGGTTTCGGGTTCAAGTCCGGCAGTGCCATGTCTGTTTGTAGTGCTTTGAACCACTTTTTAAACTGTAGCTCCTGGTCCAATATGATAGTAGAGAGTTACGGGGGTATTGTTACTCCGCATCCGTAGCTTCTCTTCAATCTACACCCACCTCCTGGATAGTGGTAAGTGAGTAACGTCGGTGCAGCGCTAGTTTTAAGGCATCAAAGACAATTGTCTGTTTTCCAGCTGCATTACAACAAAAAAAAATATCTTGCATAATGTTTTCCTAGAAATACTTTTGAATTGAAAATATCCTATTTTAGTTATGTATAACAGTAAATTTATACTTTTTAAAGTATTCGTTTTAAATAAAATTTCTTGAAATTTGTAAAACTCCTGAACCATTTATGAAAAAGTTTAATTATTTTGTAGCATTTTTCAAAGGAAGAGTTGGTATTTCTAACCCAGGAGGGAGGAAAAAATATATTCTTTGACATGATAACTTATTACTGAAATTTGACAGCAGATAAGCAGTGTTGTGGATAGTTTTATGATATGCAATTCGTGTTTTGTACTAAAGCGAATAACCTGTCACCCAAATCTGATATCAGATATTCAGTGTCGTGGATAATGACACCATGAAATTAACGATTGTCTATCCGACCTTCATTGGGTCTTAGATCTAAGAGAGAAGAGAAAATTTGTTTATTTTTCTAATAAAGGGTCTGTATTCAGATAATAAATATAGAGTAAAAAAAACGCATTGAAATCGTTTTCGAGAGTGTTGGTTCTTCTTATAACAAAAAGGAATTTGAGTTAAGCTAATAAAATATGAGATTATCAAAATGTTGTTAAATATTTATTTTTTTATTCTAAATTTATATTTTATTTATGAAATTTTACTGAAGTAACTGCTACAATTAATCAAAATAGCTGAAATGGGCTACTTTTTAAGAAGTAATTTTTTTTTTTTAAGATTTATGTCTTATGTCTATAATGTTTCTCTAAGAAATACTTTTGAATTGAAAATAATTTATTTTATTAATGTATGAAAGTATTCCTCTTTGAAGTAAAATGTATTGAAGTTTTTATATAAATACTGCATATATGTTCAAATTAAAATACGTCATTCACTTCCTCATTGAGTAAACATTTCTCAGCTCATGGTTTATCACCAATCATGATGGAACAACTCATGATATAGTTTATATTCATTGTGTAGTTGTTTTGACCAGTGAAGATCACCAGATATTCGCAAATTTTAGGTTTCCTTATACATGACACCGAATATCTGCTATCATACCTGACGGACAGGTTGTTCTCATCAGTACAAAAACATTGATTGAATGTAATATAACTACCCACAACACTGCTTGCCTGCTGTCAAATTTGAGTAATGGGTCATTATATACTTGAAAAAAAAACATACTCTGGGAATAAAACGCCAAAACTCTTCCGGTGAGAAGAAAATAGTACAATATGTACCATGATCAGACTGCATATAATTCATGTAACATATTTTAGTATTGAGATTATGTTGTTCAAAAAAAATATTAAAATTTATGAAATCAGATTCTTTTATGAAATATTGTAAAAAATTATTTTTCATGCCATATATAAAGCGGGTTATATATATATATATCATTTATTGTGCTCTTAAAAATACAAATGGGTGGGAATTTGTAAGATTTAATTTTAATTAATTACAGTATATTACATATTTGTTTATACATTTTCGGAAATAAAATGTTTGAAGTGGTATAAACAGTTCAAAGAAAGCAGAGAACGTATTGAAGACGAAGAGAGCACTCTGGTCGGCCATCCACCTCAACCGACAAAGCTCACGTCAAAAAAATTAAAAATTTGGTGCTCGCAAAACCGTCGATTTACAATTAGAAAGCTTGCTGATAATGTTGGAAATTCAAAAGGGATCGGTCAATTCCAGTTTGGGCCTCAAACGAGTCAAATCTCGAATGGTCCCAAAAACACTGAATTGATTCTTCGTGACTTTTCGCCAAAAAATGAAACCCTTATCGTTCCAGAACCACCGTATTCCCACCGTCCGACTGCCGGCTATTCCCTAAACTCAAAAGGCCACTCCGGGAACACCGTTTTGAGTCGATTGACGAGATTCAACGTGAATCGCCGCGCGCTTTGGAAAAAAAGTTGGCATAAGTGCATTGTGGCCGGAGGGGATGACTTTCAAGGCAATGAAATAAATTTTGAAGAAGAAATAAAGAGTTTTTGGGAAAAAAAAAAAAAATTGGTCTTACTTTTGGGGCACAGTAGTAGATGTATAACTTCCATCTGAGGAACTAAAAATCAATCTTTGAAACAAATCGCACAGTTAAATAATCAGGGCGATTTCCAATATTTGGCGCGGAGAAACTCACATTAATCAACCTCTTTCTCCCATCAACACCCAACTTCTGATTAAAACACTGTTTTTCTTCAACCTTTTCAATCGACGGTTTTTTCACCACACGAAAAATCTATTTTTTTTTCTTTTTTTTTTTTTCATTAAAAGAACATGGCGGTTTTTTTTATTGAATCTGAGATTTTTAATTCTCAGTTCATTGATTAACTGAAGTAATAGATTCGTTAAGGTGTTATACAATTAATCTTGGATCTATGCGTAAATTACAAATTCATTAACTGTGAAATATTAGCAAAAAGGTATTTGTTTAAATACCGGGATTATTAAATACTGAATATTCAAAGATAAAGGTACTATCAAATAAATAGATGCATATTCAATAAAAAATATATAATGAAAAAAAAAATTCTAATGAGTTCCTTTTTTTTTTTTTTTTTTTAAATCGGTTATTTATTTATCATTTATATTTATTTTAGTGGTTTATTTTATTTTTATCATTTTTTAAATCAGTAATTTTAATAATACAAAAGGCGCAAACTACCGAAAACCTTTAAAACTACCTTTTTAAATGCTATAAAAATAATTTTGTATTAGAGCAAACTCATCATCATCATCATCACCTTCATCAGTGGTACAACAGCCCTATGGTGGGTAAAAGCATCTGCTTGCTGGCAGATTTCTGAACAGGTGATGTTTTCTTTTTATGGGGTAGGGTTGTCAGCCCTACGCCCAACGCTCTACGATTGTATTTGGCCAAAACCTACGATTTAAAGGGGTTCCAAAACCACTACAAAATCCATGCACCACCTGGACTCGAACCTGAAACCTGGGGCACCGACGACCAGTCATTCGGCTATCAGGCCCCAGTTTTTTGCTAATTAATAAAAACTAATTTAGTATAGAAGTAAATCCATGTTGAATACTTTGTAAATGTATATAATAAAGTAAATATGATAATTTTTCCAACTTTTTTCAGTAGAAAAAATATAATAAAAAATGTTTTATGAACTCATTTTTTTTTCATAAATCTGTAGGTTATTTATTTTTAAATACTTTTTGTGAAATAATTTTTTATGGGGTAGGGTGGCCAGGTCTACATCATATTAGATTTAACAGTTATTTCGATAAGCTAGGTTTAACGTGGAACTTCCAAACCCCTTACAAACATCCATGACCTGCCGATTCAAACCCCATCATCATCACCTTTCAGCAGTGAGCGCTGTCAGCCCTCGGCCACCAGGCTCCTGGTGCGTCAGCTTTAAGCATTAAAAAAAATCCGAATAAATAAAAAATAAATCCAAGCAGTAAGTAAAATGATTTAGAACGATTAATTTACGCCCAAAAAAAAAGATTTTTCTATAGCCATTTAGATGCATATTCAATAAAAGTATATAATAAAAAAATTTAATTAGTTCCATTTTTTTTTTTTGAATCGGTTATTTATTTTTACCTTTTATTTATTTGAGTTGTTTATTTTATATTATCCTTTTTAAATCGGTTATTTTGATAATCAAAAGTTGTAAGCTACCGAAACTTTTTTAAATGTTACAAAAAGAATTTCAGATGAGGGAAACTCATCATCATCACCTTCATCAGTGGCGCAACAGCCCTATGGTGCGTCTGCTTGCTGGCAGATTTTTAACAAGTAATGTTTTCTTTTTACTGGGTAGGGTTGTCAGACCTACGCCCAACGCTCTACAGCCATATTAGGGACCAGGACCTACGGTTTAAAGTGGGGATTCCAGAACCATTACAACATCCATACACTGCCGGGACTCGAACCTGAAACCTATGGCACTGAGGGCCAGTCACACGGATATCAGATCGCCTTAGCGTTTTTCCTGCTAATTAATACTAATTTTGGTATAAAAGTGTATAATATTGAATATTTTGTAAATGTATATAATAAAGTAAATACAATAAATAGTAAAAAAATTATTTAAAGGTATTTTATAAGCTCCTTTTTTTTTTGCATATCCTCCGTAAGTTGTTTATCTATTTTAAATAATTTTTAACGACAACAAAGTGGTCAGGTGTACATCCAACACTCTACAGCATATTAGACCGGAACTTACGGTTTAAAGTGGAATCCGAACCCCTACAAACATCCATTGCAATGCTGGGTCTCGAACCCCAAACCTGTGGCACCGAAGGTCAAAGTGCTAGTCACACGGAAATCCCGCCTCTATGACGACTTTAAGCATTAAAAAAACGATATAAATAAAAAATAAATCAAAACAGCAAGGAACATGATTTAAAACGAGTAATTTATACAAAAAAAAAAAAAAAAAAAAAGAGTTTTCCACTAGTACATCATTTGTTCTAACTGTAAGGCATGTATAACTTTATTTGAGAAACTAAAATCAATCTTCGAAACAAATCGCACAGTTAAATAATCGCGGGCTTAAAAATCCAAGAAACTCATTAGAGGAGCTAATTGAATTCTTTGCTTTAACAAAATGGCGCGATTTCCAATATTTGGCGCGGAGAAACTCTCATTAATCAACCTCTTTTCTCCCATCAACACCCAACTTCGATTAAAACACTGTTTTTTTCAAGCCGTTTTTCAACCGACCGTTTTTCACCACACGGAAAAAAATCTAATTTTATACTTTTTTTTTTTTCATTAAAAGAACATGGTGGTTTTTTTTTTTTTTTTTTTTTTTTTTTTTGGTTTTTTTTTTTTTTATAATGAATCTGAGATTTTTAATTCTCAGTTCATTGATTAACTTGGCGTAATAGGTTCGTTAAGGTGTTATAAAATTAATCTGAATTTATGCGTTAATTACAAATTCATTAGCTGCGAAATATTAGCAAAACGATATTTGTTTAAATCAGTGGTGGCTAACCCGCGGTCCGTGAGATTTATCACACTTTTACGAAATATATTTATTTTATAATGACCAAAGTAGTGAAAACCAATGCATTGAACAAATGCATTATGTGTGCGTCCATATATTCAAAAATTACCTGTCAAAATTATGAGAAAAAAATTAAAAACTTTGAATTTAAAATAATATTCTTGCGAATATAGGACAGATATTGTCTGTTTTATTTATGAGTTTACAAAAATGAGTTCGCAGAATAATTAAATTATATTCTATTTGGAACATCTAATATAAAAGTTCTATGTTTCACTTTTTAAGTGACCTTAGTGACCATCCCTAAATACGCACAATTAATTGTTGATAGCAGAGCAAACCAGACTCTGTTATCTGCTAAATTCTATGTAAACATAGAATCAAAAGAAGTGAGTTATTGCTGTGTTTTACCTATTACTTTTGCACAAAAATGACTTTATTGGCTGCGAATTATGGTCCAATGCTTGCATAATGGATATTTGTATACATTTGTAAAAGTAAACATTATATGTGTTGCACATTCTTTTTATTTAGAAGTGTTTACGTAAAAGTTAAAATTTTTTAAATTTTGAAAATCTTTCATATTAATACAAAATATACATATAATAAAATATACAAACTTATATATATATATATATATTAATTTTCACGTTTTTCAATCCAATGTTTAATAAATGTAATTTAATAATAGCATCAAAACATTTTTCATAGAAAAAAATTCTTACAAATATGAGTTTCTAAACATTGTCGGTAAAATTATTATCAAGCAAGTAGTTTAAATATTCAAACGTTTAAAAATGCAGTCATTTTGAATTTATATTAAATATTTCGAAAACTGATTTTTGATTCTCGAACAGAAAAGTCTTTGCGTTAAGCGAAGCAGAAAATTAAAAATTGTGTTATCAATTTAGAAAAAGAGGATTTAATTACAAATATTTCATTTTAAAGAAGAGCTCCAGGCATTCCGAGTTTGCATCAACATAGTATTATTTATCTTATGTTGCGATTTCAGTTAACAGATCGTAAGTGGAAGGACCCCTTAACAACCATTAACTATTTAATCCGCATCAACCATTCTGGTACTTTCTAACCACAACTAGGAGCATTTAAGAGAACTTTTCCACTTACAGATTTAATATGCCGATAAAACGGCAGTCACTGTAACTAGGTAAACATAACTAGTTTGGTCTTACTGAGTTACCTTGTATTCTTACACTACTACATCACACCACATCACTGTGCTTAGAGCTGAGTTACCCTATACACAGTTTGGGAAGGGTGTGGGTGAGAAGTCTGATTGGACTCTGTGACGTTCTCTACGGTCATGAGACCTGGATTTACTGCTTAAAGTGGATTCCGAGCCACTATAAAGATCCATACCATCGGGACTCGAACCCGAAACCTGTGGCACTGAGCTTCAGAGTGCTAGACACTCGGCCATTCAGGCTCCCTTTTTATTCTTGCAGAGTTAATTCAAAAATCTGTCAGTTGGCAACAGCGGTTAGAAAATTGGAAAGTGACCTAATTGAACAGATTAAAAACAAAGCGCTATAGTAGGAGAGAAATGTAATTTCCGGAGAGGCTTTAATAACAATAAAAAATACCATTACTTAATTATATAATATAAAAACAATTAAATGGAAAGAATTCCAAAATAGCTGTTAAATTGTTCCATACAAAGCTTTTGAGCCACGCATGTTTAACTAACAATTAATCAAATCGCCAGTTTCCGTTTTAAACCCGGATATTTACCTTTCCACACAATCGGTGATTGGCATATAACTTTTTTTTTGTAGTTTTTGGAAAATTGTAGAAGGTAATAGTAATATTGGCCCTGATGGCCGAGTGACTAGCGCTCTGGTGCTCGCTGCTGTCACAGGTTCCGGGTTTGAGTCTCGGGATGGTACCATGGATGATTGTAGTGGTTTGGAATCCATTTTTTAAACGGTAGGTCTGGTCTAATATGACAGTAGAGCGTTGGTCGTGGGCTGACAACCCTATCCAGTAAAAGAAAACATGTCCTGTCTCGAAATCTACCAGTAGCCAGAAGACCTCTGTTGCGCCTATGAAGAAGAAGTATTCTTGTATTATTGTATGGAGATTTTTCCTTCCCATTTGCGGAATTATGCATTATAAGAAACATACAGTTTAAGTAAACGAATTAAAACTGATACGGCTTGGTAGATATCAATCCGAATCAGTCATGGAGTGAAACTAGGTAAACGATAACGAACAGAAAGTTTTGTGTTTATGAAGAGGATAAGAGTGTTAAATCTGTAAGCAGGAATGTTCCTTTGTTGGAATCGAGATAGACGAGGCGAACTCTTCCCGTGGTCACCATTTGAGTTGTTCAATTAAAATTATGACACGATGTTGATGAAGTGTAACAAATCCCTGAGTCACATTGAATTTGTTACATTTCCGATTTCTAATAATGAATTAATGTCAAAGTGATCGGCATTCGAAAACAACAATAGTGATGTAATTTTATATTTAAAAATGGCTACTTCGATGTTCGATTCCCGAAGAGAAATGAGGTAAATAAATGTATTTGAAATGTTCGAATTTTCATCCAGCAGACTCGGTATCGCTACTTGAGCGATATTCGATGGTAAACTTTTTGCCTACCCGTTGATCGAAATTTTAAAGCGGAACATAGGATGGAAAAAGTGCCAAACCCAGGCTATCCGTCTCTGAAAATGTCAATACTGTCTAGATAGTCTGCCAGCCAAGAAAGATCCGTTTAGAAACTTTCGCAATTAATTTTACATAGTGTATTCCGGATTTGTTCACAAAAGATTAAACACAGAGTGCATTTTAATATGACATAAACAAGTCTTTTTTAATCAAAATGTCTGGTATTTGACGAAAAAAAGGTTATTCGTTACTTAAAGGCCACATACATAAATGCCAGGAAATGAAATGACAAGAAGAAAACTTTCACATGCATTTCATATTTTTTTTTAAAAATATTAATGAAATTAAAAACTTAATGATAGTAAAATTGATTAAAAATAAAATATTAATTGGTTAATATTTTATTTGGATTTACCAATCACTTGATTTTACGACATTTTGAAAACTTAATGACTTAAATTATTATAACTTAATGACAGTTGCGGCAGCAAGTTCCACAAGCTTCTTGTGTTACGGAAATGAGTGGTGCAAATTTCTTCATTTGATGCGTATCTATGTAGCAATTCTGTCCTTTTCTGTTTGGTGTTGTTGTTTCTGATCCCCAATCTGTTTGCTGTTGTTGTTTCTGATCCCCAATATGTTTTATCATTTAGACTAAATGTCCAAGTCTATAAACCACTAAAAAGTCCAACAATAGGAGATGTTCAAAAAAAAAAAAATTGTCCAAGTCCATAAATCTCTAAAAGTCCAACAATAGGAGATGTTCAGAAAAAACCCTTACAACAACTTAAAAAATATGAGACTTAAAATATATGAAAATAAAGTCAAGACAACTTAAAATATGAGCTAGCTATGCTTGAGCAGTCCTACACTTGGTGCAGGTTTCAAAATCTTCTGTCCTTGTTCATAGGTGAGATTCCTCAAGTGTCCAGTGGCAAAACTTGATCCCGTTTGTTGGCTTCTATATTTGCTTTTCCCCCAAAAGCAGGACACCACCAGGGCGATCTCTCAAGTATCAGCAATGTGTTGGAGGGACATTTCAGAGATCCTTAATTGTCTATCAAACTCGGAGAACCCCTCATTATAAGTGCAAGGTTATCAGACTGGGAAATCTCCAAGAAGCAATGTTTGGCAGAAAATCCCGCAATCTTGTTGCCACTAATTTGCATTTGAAGGAATCCACTGGAAAGACACTATTCCACACTTTCAGCCCAAAGTAAAGGGGATGACTATTTTGCACCAAAAATAAAAGCATTTTTTCAATGCCGGGCAATTAATCATTAAGTTCAATGGAAGGTGTTCCGTCCTCCGAAGTTCAGCCTGCAGACTCGGCGACAAGTGAGAGAGCTCGGGTTACTGAGAGTTATTCAAGAGCTAAAGGGATTGAGTTTCAGCGTCAACATAGATCTTCAAGACCTACATTAATAAGTTCGCAGCAAACTATATAAACAATGTTGTTAAATTCGTCCACCTCTATGACAACTGTGGTGACTATGTGGAACAATGATTGTACTTGACCTCTGGCAATAAAATACTTTTTGTCTTTAATAAACCCACTTGTCTTTATTTATTGCTCTACGGCATGTTGAATAAAAATAGCAAATGAATAAATATAGGGCATGTTGAATAAAATATAGCAAAAATCTTGCAAAATGAATTCAACATTCCAGTCTAAAATATTGCTGAGGACAAAATTAATGATGTGCGGTTCCAATTCTTTGGCGAATAATATAACACTGCTGTACATCATTTTTTAATGCAGCTGGACAGTTATCTTTATGCAATAAGCAAAAGGTACATTGCTGTTACTCATTTAGCACTAACCTGGGTGCACGTGTAACTTAAAGATATGCTACGGACGCGAGTGATAATACCTTTCTCCCCCAACACTCTACAATCTTATCAGACCGGAACCTACGGTTTAAAAGTGGTTCGGCCATCAGGCACTTTAATTGAAGGGATTGGGATATGTATTTTTTTGTATTGCAATGCAAGATAATGATGTACAGCAGAAGGAACCAGATGGCCAGTGGCTACCGCTCTTGCGCTTTAGTACCACAGGTTTCATGTTTGAGTCATCATGGTGGATGTGTGTAGTGGTTCGAAATCCACTTTAAACAGTATGTCCTGATCTAACGGGATCGTAGAGCGTTGCGGAGTATTGTTACTCCACGTCCGTAGCTTATTTTCAAGCTACATGCACCTCCCCGGTAGTGCTAAGGGAGTAACGTCTGCGCAACACTTTGCCGTAAGACGACTGTCTAAGTCTCTGATAGATGCATTAGAACAAAATCCCCACCATTAACCGAACCATAGTTTGCCGGTATATTTTTCTTATCAACGTATAAAAGGAACGTTCATCCCCGGTAAAAGCAGCATCTCACCTGCCAACGCGTTTGGGGCGAAAGGTGAAGGAATTCCATTTGACGCTCTCAGAGTGAGGGCATTGGCAGCAACCACCCTTCCTAACTGCGAGATTGACTCGTGCGAACCTGCCAGAAGGAGAAAATATGCCGATAAAAGATTTACGGCTTGAGTTGCAGTTCAGTCAGAACTTCCCGGAAAGTTTCTGCAGGGTTATGTGGGCCTTTGAATTTAACCCCCCAATTAAATACTGAACGAAGAATACAGGAGTTCAAGATTTGATAAATTCCTAAACTGGAATGCAGGATTTCATGGTAGGAATTCATCAGAGATTTAATTTTGTTTTGATTCCTTTTCTTAATAATATCCATGGTTGATTTAGTTTCTAAAGGGTGTGTTTAATGTTATAAATTTTGTTCTATTCAACTTATATATTATTTAGAACCATCATGATTTTGTTTCCTTCCAACCTCGATTAGCATAGTGTGTATTATGATAGGTGGGAGGACATTATCTGACTCATATATTTTAAGAATGATTGTCCCACAAACAGCACTGTGACGGGTAATCAGGGAAGACTTCTTAGGGATAACTACGCTGCTATTGCGTGTAATATGGGAGGAAACTCGGAAAACGCCTCTGAGATAGTTTTGGCTATCGATCCGATCCTAAGAGTAATAATAAAATAGAGGCGTCCCTCTATCATAAAGGAATTGAGATTTTTTTCGAACGCAGCTGGAAAATACTTGGATATCTTTATGTCATAAGCAAGGGCTGCACCGTTGTTACTCATTTAGCATTACCCAGGGAGCACGTGTAGCGTGAAGATATGCTATGGACGCGAATAATACTACCCCCACAACGCTCTACGATCTTATCAGAGCAGGACCTAAGGCTTGAAATGGATTCCGAACCACTGCAAACAACAATGGCACCACCGGAATTTGAACCCAAAACCTGTGGTACCGAGCGCAAGATCTCTAGCCACTCGACCATCAAGCCCTTCTGCTGTACATCATTATCTTGCATTGCAATACAAAGAAATACATACTACAATCCCTTCCATTAACCCACACCACAGACCAGGACCTACTGTTTAAAGTGGATTCCGATGAATTACAAACACCCATGGCACCGTAGGGAACCTGAAACCTGTGGAACCAAACGCTAGAGCTTCTGGGTCACTCGACCATCAGGTCCCTTCTGCTGTACATCATTATCTTTCCATTGCAATA
>BPLR01016122.1:0-32789 GCA_021605095.1 Caerostris extrusa | reverse complement strand
CGTGATGATGACCGCACGACGGGAATTAACAGACTTTGAACGCGGAATGTTAGTTGGAGCTAGACGCATGGGTCATGCCATTTCGGAAATCGTTAGGGAATTCAACATTCCCAGATCTACTGTGTCAAGTGGGCCGAGAGTAGGAAATTTCAGGCATAACATCCCACCATGGACAGCGCAGGGGTCGACCGCCTGCACTTAACGACCGAGACCGGCGACGTCTGCAAAGAGTCATAAGAATTCTAACAGACAAGCAACACTGCGACAAATAACCGCAGAAATCAATGGGGACGTACAAGGGACTTGTCTGTTAGAACTGTGCGGAGAAATTTGGCTTTCTTGTGCTATTCCAGCAGAAGACCAACTCGAGTGCTTTTTACTGACAGAACGACATCGCTTGCAGCGACTCTCGTGGGCACGAGCATATCGGTTGGTCCCTAGATGAATGGAAAACCGTGGCCTGGTCCGATGAGTCACGATTTCAGTTGGTAAGAGCTGATGGTAGGGTTCGAGTGTGGCGCAGACCCGACGAAGCCATCGACCCAAACTGGTCAGCAAGGCACTGTTCAAGCTGGTGGTGGCTCCATAATGGTGTGGGCTGTTTTCATGGAAATGACTTGGTCCTCTGGTGCGACTGGACCGAATATTGACTGGAAATTCTTATGTTCAGCTACTTGGAGATCACTTGCAGCCATTCATGGACTTCATGTACCCAAACAACAACGGATTTTTATGGATGACAATGTGCCATGTCACCGGGCCACAACTGTTCGCGATTGGTTTGAAGAACATTCTGGACAATTCCAACGAATGATCTGGCCACCTAGATAGCCCGACATGAATCCCATCGAGTTTTTATGGGACATCATCGAGAGGTCTGTTCGTGCCCAAAATCCTTCACCTTCAACGCTTTCCCAATTATGGACGTCTATCGAGACAGCATGGCCAATATTCCTGCAGAAGACTTCCAACGACTTGTTGAAGGTCCATTCCACGTCGAATTGCTACTTTCGCCGGGCGAAAGGAGGGCCGACACGATATTAAGAGGTATCCCATGACTTTTGTCACTTCAGTGTATATATATATATATAACATACCCACTATGATACTAAGAAAGAGACTACACTAAGACTACACTACTACACTACACTACACTAAGAAATTATTTTATCTCAAATTCTGAAAAGCATTAAATCTTCATTAGAAAATAATTTTCTTACGTCATTTTTCCTTTAATTTCTCGTAATAATTCCATATAAACGGGCTTCTGTAAAGACAACGTAAGGATTATGCTAGGTGCATGGTTCACTAACAGAAACAACATCTTAGTCTATTAAAACAACTTTTCATTCAATAATGTAAAGTATTATGTTTATGAGGACAAAAATTTAATCTATTATGGAAAAATCTAAAATTAATCTAAAAAAACTGTTAAATATGCACTATAAAAATATGACATATCTATAGGCTACATAAGTTTTAACTTTTTGTTATATTATAAGTTTTAACTTTTGTTATATTATAAGTTTTAACTTATTACTTCTAATGTCTCATGACTATATTAAAATATCTGTGAATAAGTTTAAAGAATAAATCTTTAACTCAAATACATGAAGATTGTATGGAGGCTAATTTTATGCAATAATGTTACTATTTAGTTACTTTTACGAGAATATATTATTATTCGTTTATTCTAAAATTGTGTTTTTGTAGAATTGATGAGTTGTGATTCTTTGGAATAATTATTTTTATGTTTCTGAAATACGGAAAAGGGGTAATATAATGACGGTGAAATTTGGTGTAATATAATGACGCTGATAATGACGTTTCTTGAATATCATTAGTTTTTTCATAAAATATTGCTTTTCATAGTAAAAGGTAGGATTCAATCCTTGTCACTCTTGGGTTGCCAATCAGCAAAACGATATAAAAGAAAGCTGATAGAAATGATGGTATACGAAATGATATATTTGAACTCTTATTGGTGGCATTTAGTTTAAGGGTAAGTAATTTTACTTTAATGTGATAAATAAAAGAGAAGAAATATATTTAAATTGCATGAAATAAAATTTAATATTTCACCATTGTTAGTTGACTTTTCATTGTTATTAGATTAGTTCATTGTTATTTGCTGCGTTGTTGGCAAAGCAAAAGCATCCAATTTCAAAGAAGCCATTTCATAACAACTAATTATATATCATGAAACCGTCTGCGCAAAAGAGACTTGCGAACAGGATCAGTTATACAGATTGGACGGTAGGTTTCCTCTTTATTAAATTAATAATCACAAAATGTAAACTACAACACACTTATGATTTGAAAGGATTTTTTTGACAAAATTCTGTAACTCAGACAGCCTAGAATAATAAATACATTAAGAGCAGAGTAAACTGTTAATTCTAGAGATCTTTTATTTAATATACTGGAAACGGAAATGTTTTTAAATGATTTTATTTTGTATTTTAAAAAATTAAAGATTATTTATTGTAGTTGAAAAAAGAGATTTTATAATAAAAAAAATATTATTTTATTGCTTATCATAACAAAATCGTTAATTATCAAGTAATTTTTTATTTATGCAAATCTTACCCAGATTTTAATATAGGTATAAAGTGGGTATAATTTTTATTGCATTATAAAAAATTATTATTATAATTTAATTGTTAATTAATTAAATTATATTTAACATCTTTTTTCCGTAATATACCCATCTACATAGAATTTATTTATTTACTATTATTTGCAACAAATAAAGTAAAGAATTTATTTCATATAGTTTTTCTGGTCTATTTAACTCTTGTTTAAATGGTTTATTTTTAGTTTGTTTTTATCAAATAATTATTATATATCTAATTTTAATTTATGTATGAATACCGTTTTTGGTATCTTTATGAAATTAATGATAATTTGTAATCCATTAAATAGAACTACATACGTGTTAGCTTTGCTTGAAATACTTTGATATTTTACTACCATAAAGGAAAAAACTTTTGAAAAGTTATAATGACATTTTTCTTCAAAAAATAAAATCTCATTATTATTCAACAAAAACTTTGGTAGACAATGGAAAAGTATGTTGTTTGAAAGTTTAAGGTTACTTTTTAAATTCTAAAGCTGCATTTTGTATGAAACATATCCCGTGATCTAAAATAAGTCCCCCATTACATTTTTATCGTTTCATTTTCCTTTCAAGAGAAGTTGTTGAGCGTCGCTGAAGAGTTAGTATCATTTCTTGGAGATGCTGCAGAAGACCAGTAAAGAAGCAAAAAAAATTATATTTTTTTAAGACAACGTGACGATTTTGTGAGAAGACTTGGAAACTGAAAGATTTAGATTATTATTTTTTTAGAGAAATGTTGCATTTTAAGTCTACTTTTCTCCCCAAAAGAGCAGTAAACAAACAGAAATATATTCATTTTTTTATGTTTACATTCCTCATACATTAATAATATTTGCTAGTGAGATTGACACGAGTTGTTTTGCTTTTGAGCAAACATGTTTAGGTTAACTTTAAAGAGTTAATTTCCTCATTACTTTTAAGGACTGCTGAAAATTCATTGAGGACATACTATAGTTAATTGATACAGAATTTTTGTCTTCTGTAATCATGATTTAAAAAAGTCTGTCAATGTTTTTATTTAATAAATTTACATTTCAGATAAATATAAAACATACTAGATTGTTTCAGTCTTCTTAAGTCAATAAATGCTTAAAAATATTGAAGCTTTTCTCATTTTTATAATCATGATCGTCACTATACTCATCAAAGTTTTGATTTCTATTTATATGGTTTGATTACAAAGTGATGCAATATTAACTATTGTGACAAAAATTGACCTAGTGAAATTACGATGCTTAAATATTTAAAAAAAGCTGCTTTTAGATTATCTTGTTTCTAATGTTAAAACATTTTTATATGTTGCTTTAAATTACATTGAATCCAAGTGCCCCCACATCAGCTTATATGTAATAATAAATTTTATCTCAGTTACACACGGTGCTTAAAATGTAATTAAAATATATCCGTAACAAAATACTATAGCATAAAAAACTGCACATTCAAAGTGTTAAAATAATAAACAAATCTAAAAGATAGAGAAATGAGCGAACTTTAAAGTAAGAATTAACAAATTTCTAAACGGTTGAAAAGACATGCATTTTACTAGCAACTTGACAAATATTTGAAGACCATTTAATTTCTTCGAGTTTCAATTCTTTCCTTAAGACTTTTAAAAGGTATTGAAGCTTGTATCATGTAATAGTTGGATAAAGATGTGTGAAATTAGTATTAAATTTCTTAAAAAAATCTTAACTTAGGCATTTTATATGTAAGCAATAATCTTACTGTCAAATAATTTCTTTCTATATGAACTAATCCATATAATCCTGTTTGCTTATAATAAAATCAAACAAAAAAAAAAAAATTTAAAAATTTTATCAGTATTTTGTAAACATTTATAAATAAATGGCGAAACAATAAATATTTAAAATTACATTATGTAAAAATAATCAATGAAAAATTTCTTGATGCACTTTAGGCAAATAAAAATAAAAATTTATTTTTCTGGAAATGTTATTTTGTTATTTGTATGAAACATTGTAATTATAACGTTAGTTCCTTTTTTTTCGTATGAATGAAATTATATCATATGAATAAAACATGGCAGAAACTTATTTGAAAACACTAACTTAAAAATATAATACATACAGTAGCCTAAAAACAAAAGGCACACTGCAGTTATATTCGCTAGTTTAACTAATCGCATGGAGGAAAAGTAAAATTACAAAACAGCACGTTGGTAATAACAAAACAGCACGTTCGCCATTTTTATCTGAAAAATAAACTATTTCCTTACGTCCATTTTTCATCGTTAGTAAATCTTTTCCATACAATGAAGGAGCGAAATTATTAAAAACTTAACTCTAAACCTCATGCATAAATTTTCAAGGCACAAGCTTTAGTTCTTTCAACACAAGCTTTCAGAAAGCGTTTTGAGAAGCTGAAGTGTTATTTAATGCATTTTCTTGGTAAAATTAATTAATATTTATCACTTTTAATTGTATTCAAACTGAGAAGATTGTTAGAAGAGGGGAAGATTTGAAAAATATCGTTGTCCTATTATATTTATATTAGCATAGCGTTTCCGATTATTTCTCGACCAGAATTCGAACTCTTTAAATTAAATCTTTATATCTCAATTAATCTTCAAACATATATAAGAATTTTGGTATTCAATATCAAATATATTATTAATTTATACATAATAACGAATATATTTTTGGGAAAAATTATTTCTTATTATTATATTAAAAAATTTCCATACGTAATTGGTATTCAAGATATTGGTTGGTTCTATTAAATGTTGCATAAAGCATATTTTTAGAAAAGTGATATTTAAAAAGAAAACTAACTGCAGACCTATTGCAATTGCTCACATTTATCAACAATTTCATTTAAATTGTGACAAAGAATAAATGCAAATTTCTGCAAAATATAGAATATGTAGAAATTGATTTAAGAATCAATATCTGAAGATATGCTGAAAATTCACAGTTTAACAAACATTGCTAAGATTCATCAGGTGATATTTGCTTTTTATATAGGTATGTACTCTAGATATTGATCAGATTCTCATAGTGAAATGAGTTTCTTAAAATACGTATGAAACTCAATTTTGAGAGCTTTTTTGTTTTTGAACTCTCCACATACTCAAAATGTAAATAGATTCAGTTTCAAAGTGAGGAATTTTAATTTCTAAAGCATCCAAATATTAAAAAATATATCAAATACTCAAATCACCCACCGCTATGTTGAATATGATATACATACACATACACACACATACATATATACATATATATATATATATGTGTCTCTCTCTCTCTCTCTCTCTCTGTGTGTGTGTGTGTGTGTGTGCGTGTGTGTGCGTGTGTGTGTGTGTGTATCAAATTCAACACAGCGGAGTGTGATTTCTAAAACATCGTAATACTTAAAAAAATATAGATAGAAATTGATTCAAAATGGTTAAGTTTGTTCTCAAAACTTTAATAAATATCCTGCTATTCTTGTTACATATCAGATTCAACGTGATAGAGTTAATGAATATTAAAGCATATGAATATTTAAACTATAGATATGTACTCTATATACAGATAAATATATACTATTTTCTTTAAATACTTATTACAGAAATATAATAAAATATTAAACACAAAAGACCAAAAAGATTCTTCGTCATAAACAATTTTATTAATGCAGGGAAAAATTTAATTTTGTATAAAAGCATATTTAATAATTTAATTTATTTAATAATTTAATTTTGTATAAAGCATATTTAATAATTTAATTTGTTTAATAATTTAATTTTTGTATAAAGCATATTTAATAATTTAATTTTGTATGAAGCATAGAGACGCAAAGTTCCAATTGATTTCTGAAGATTTGAAAAAAAGAACGAAGAGTTTTCTTTAAAATCCAGTTCGAAAAACTCTCTTTCATTAAAAACTTCCAGTTCTATTCAACAAACATCTAAATCCGTTTCGGCGAAATCAGTCACCTTCACTTTAATTTTATTCCCCCATATTCTGTGGAACTACAAGCAAATTTTATTTGCTTGTTGTGAGTCGAAGGAAGTCCACCTACCCCGAATTCAAGTTACAAAGTTTTGTGGATAAATTTATTTGGAGTGAAAATAACTGAATTTTGCAATCTATGTATAAAAAATATTATTCACTTTGGTCAATAAAAAAATGTACACAATGATTAGTAATAAAATGCTCTCTTTTACATCTTGATAAGTGATGCAGTTTTAATTCTGTTTACATATAATATATGGGCCTGAATGGCCGAGTGGCTAGCACTCTGGCGGTCTTTACCAGAGGTTTCGGGTTCGAGTCCAGGCAGTGCCATGGATGTTTGTATTGGTTCGAAATCCACTTTAAACCGTAGGTCCCGGTCTAATAGGATCGTAGAGCGTTGCGGGTCATTGTTACTCCGCGTCCGTGGCTTATCTTCAAGGTACACGTGCCCAGTGGGTAATGCAAAGTGAATAACGTCTGTGCAGCGCTTGTTTTGAGGCATTCAAGACAGTTAACTTAAGTGTCTGCCAGCTGCATTAGAAAAAAAAATATTTCTTAATATGATAAATTATAAACTAGTGTATTTTATTCAATATGACACGTTCAACAAAGACGTATAATATGATGTATACTTATTTCTGGAATCAGTTCTATAATAATTACTGATCGGGATGTTGACGTCTTTGGGAAACATCGCTTATGATTTTACATTAACCATTTTGCTTGCGAAATCTGAGTGATATTTTGTTTTTACTTTTTATCCCCTCTTTTCCTTTAGCGTCGTGTAAAAATTCTTCGATCACACCATAATATTTTGGAAATGTTTATTTACTATTGTTAAAATCAATATATAAAACTTCTAAAATTTATGCAATTCTTATTCTTTCTAAATATTTTAATTTTCGTCAACTAACCTTTAAATTTTCCGGAATAGAAACTATGTATATTTAAACAATTATTTTCTAAACCTTAGATTCAGTGGTTCAAAACCCCAATAGTAATGCGTAAAAATACACCCATCGCTAATACAATGTTATAAATTCTCCTTTGAAAGGCTTTATATCAATTTTAGCAGTTTGTTCCCTTCTATTATTTGAAGAAACTTGGACATGTGCCGACAACTTGGCCTATCAGTAGGAAGAGTCTTTACAGCCAATAAATATCGTTTTTCTCTGACATTAAATCCTTCTTTCTTATTAAAAAAAGCGTAAATGTTTTTCCTGTTTCTTTGAACAGTTCGGATATCAAATAAGTATTAGAAGTAAAATGAATTTTGACATTTACTAGTTTATTGCTTTGTAAATCTTTCCGTATCGGATATATAGCCGTTCTAAAAAATTAATACATTTTTTTCAAATAAATGAAAGATTTTGGAGTCTATCTTTAACTAAGGAAAACTGTAGTAACTTTTAATCAGATAAATTTCCAATCTAAAATAAGAATTCGTTCCAACTTTAGAAGTTTATAATTTTGAAAATATATTCTTATACAAAATTAATGGGATTCGTGAAAACTGAGATTCATTAAATTAAATATATCCAATTCCATTGGATATATTACAATATTGAATGTATTTTCAAAAATAATTATGTAAAATTAGTATAATGCACATCATTTATTAAAGATATAAATAAAACATGAAATAAATAAATAATTTTAAAATTCATTTCAATTAACAGATAAATCTTGATTTAGTACCCACAAGAACTAAACTATACAAAGAAAAAGAGAATTTTTATTTATCTTCCTATCATATAAGATCCCTTAAAACAATATTTTTAATTTGTAACTGTAAGATCTTCGAATACACAATTTATTTCTAATTTATATAAAATCTCTAAGACATTTAAAAAATAAATCTATGAAAAAGTTTAATGCCTTAATCAAGATTTATACCATTTAAAATGAAAGAAATTATAGACATTTCATTAAAAAATCCAACTAAAATTATCTTCTAAATCGCAAATATTGAATAAAAAAGATACATAAAATCCTAAAGCCAAAAACAAATAGCGGGTAGATAATAAAATAGATAGCGGCAAATAGATAGCAACATCCACCTCCAATACTGGGCTTAGGAACTGAATTGCCCATACAAGCATATATATATATGTATATATATATATGAAGGATCTTTTTTCCACTTTAAAGTACTTTGTATGCACATTGTATGCAGATGCAGCATGTAAGAGATAACAGAAGAAAAGGCGGGTAAGGGGGAAAATGTTTTATTTCTTTTTCCTCCAAAATACAGTGGAATCTAAATTTTGAGTTAGTATGGACATTGAACAACAAATAACTCGGCATATCTGATAAATTGATACTAAATAAGGAGGCGAAATAAAAATTTACACACTATTTAGTATTTTTAAGTTACTGAAGAGTGTGTACTTGCTTGATACTTGTGTACACTTGATACTTGAAATCATTTGAGATATATATGTCCAACGAGTTTTTTTCTTCTAAAAGGGAAATGCAATTTTGCATTCAATAAATCTTTGTTTGTGTGATGATAAACATTTTCTGTTGGTAAGGTACAATGCACAACGTTGCGTCGTAAGAGTGCAGCAAATCTCTGAATTTTAATTAGACTTATTATATTAATATAGTTCACTCTTCTCGTAATGCTAAAGATATTGCATATTAAATGAAACTTGGTTCATGACAATGTATGTGAGGATATCACGAACTCACAACATATATCAATATACTAATCCATCACATTATCACACATGAACAAGCCAAATCCTCTGGTAAATATTTATTCTGGCGGAACTGCGATACCCTGCGTACTTAACATGTCCTAACCTATTATATGCATTTAAAATATCTTTATAGATGCTTACCTTCCCCATAATAATGAACCTATTTACATAATCGTCTTTTATGTTCCTTCTATCAATAATACTGACAGCGCTGATCTCAGTAAGTACCTGTGATGTTGGTCGTAATTACAATAGTGTCATTCAATAATACTGCACTGAACTATACGGAAATTCAACAGCTTATATATTTAACTAAATCAATAAATCTCAACAGCACGCAGATATCTTCCTACCTAATCTGCATATGAAATGATTGAGAGGGCATACGGATGTGAAATCTGTTAAATTATGCACATGATCTTTCACCACGGATTAATACAGAATTGCTAAACTCACGTTAATTTCCACACTTGTGAAATTCTTAACTTTATAATGTACATTAAAATCAATCTTTAGTAATATGAAATATATATTAATGAAAGTAGTAAAAAATATTTAATTACAGCAGAATAAGATGCAAGATACATTTAGAAACATTTAACTATGTTTTTATTTTTCAAGATAATGTTAAGAAGGTTAAAAAAAGCAATAAAACAACTATTTCTTATAAATAAACCAAAAAATTCCGGCACAAATAATTCAATAATATATGTTTTATAAACAAAAAAAAAATCAGAACAAATAATTCGTCAGGGACAATTAGTTTATTTGGATTTAAATAAACATTTCTAACGTTAAAAATGGTTAATGAAATATATTTTCTTTGTGGTTATCATTTTATATTATAAAACAATTCAATTTTACTCTTAATTCTAGTTACAAAATATTTTTTTCAAATATTTTTATAGATATATATTGACCAATCTATGCTTTTTCCCCTTTTAAATGTTATTCTTTAAAGCTTTGAATAACTTTTAGTGTGAATTTGCTTCCTCATATTTGGTAAATCGTAATGACAAAAAATATGTTTGCACAAATATGCCGATGCAGGTAACAGTGATTATTTTTAGAAATAATTTTTTAATTATTATCTGAATTATTATTATAGAAATACGTTTACAAACCATAATCAGGGTTTCATGTATTTATTTATCACAAAAAACTAATAATTTTTAATCGACATTTATGTGCAATTAGAGATAATACAAATTTTGTAAAGGTTGAGAGTTTATAATTAGAATAAAAATTTAATAGATTTTTAAATTCAAAATGAACATTAAAAACACTTTCTATTTTATTTATATTATTTTTTTTAACTTTTAATTGATTAAAAATATGTAGCCTATGACTGTATAAAAAACATATGTGTCTTTTCATATTGACACTGTATATTTATTTTGATTATTAAACAAACAAAAAAAATCATAATCACTGAAACATAAAATATAACCTTATATTAAAATATTCATGAATAAGGAAATTACGTATAATAAAATAAGTGATATTAAGTATATAATTTCATATAAGTGTTAAAAGGTAAAAACGTAACGTTTGGGATTCCCTATTCATTTAACGGAAATGCAGTTAATTAAGATTTTTCCTATTTCAGGAGGAATGTATCTGCCTACGCATTGATATTTTTCGTCTTCATATAAAAACCTTATAATAATAAAAAACACATTTGTCATTCCCTATTCATTTAAAAGAAATGCAATTAATTATTATGATATCTTGTTTCAGAAACAATGTAACTGTGGGGATATTGATATTTTTTTTTAGAATAACAACGTTTTTAAACCAAACCAACGACATTATTAAGACTGACAAACAACAGCATTAAATTTCAAGGTACTTCTGAAGAGATTATAAGAGTTTTTGGACAAATGCAATTTATTACGAGGTATTCTTGAAAATGAAGGTAATATAAACTAAATATGACGTATGTTTGCTTGAGGAGTAAAACCCTTGCTCTTGTTGTTACTTGATGTCATGAATTCTGATACTCACTTTATTTAAGGTTGTAAACTGCTACTCAATTTTACTACTAGTATCTAGAGTTATTTTTAATTCACAAATCTTTTTTTTGGTATAATAAACTGATTATGGCTTTGAAGTTCAACAAATTACTAAAAAGCTGTATGAATTTGAATTCGATTGCTGTGCAAAAAGCAGTATCATTTTATATGTTAAGAAAAAGCGTGATTCTCAAAGCTTGATTCCTTGTATTAACTGAAAACTTTAAAATAAAAAAAACTAAAAAATAAAAAAATTAAGATATATGAAACTAATAGAGCTTTGTAAATTTTACTAATATTGAAGCAACCTAAATGTGCATACTTTTGTTCATATTTTTTATATAGTCTAATATTTCTCTTAAATTTCTTTTGTCATATATAAATACGAAGTAAATTTAAATTGTCAATGTAATTTGTTTTTTTTTTAGAACTTGAACCATTTTCGTAAAATTTTAATAATTTATACCTTGATTTGGAATGAATTCTAATCAATAGGTATGCCTTCAGAAACAGACAATGGAAACCATTCTTAGTTTTAATGTACAACATCATACATTCATGAACCAATTGACTTTTAATAGAGTTATTAAAGAGTTATTAAGTTTAAGAGTTCGTAGGGTGACACATAGATGGCGCTACTAGTATTGAATCCATATGATTTTTAGTTACCTCTAACCTTCAAAAGACACGTGTATAAATTTGGCAGCTGTTGCACTATTAGTATGTGAGTTATATCATTTTTAGTGAAGTTATATCATTTTTATTGTTCCTCACGTGCAGTAAACTCGGCTGACTGTCGATTAGACTCCGGTGTGAAATGATGGAGCCATGTTTCATCCATTGTCACATATCGATGCAAAAAGTCAGGTTTATTACGATTGAACAGCTCCAAACACTGCTTAGAATCATCAATTCGTTGTTGTTTTGGGTCGATGGTGAGCTCGCGTGGCACCCACTTTGAAAGAGCTTTCGCATATTCAAATATTCATTCATGATATGCCCAACATGTTCCTTTGATATCTTTAGGGTGTCAGCTATCTCAATCAACTACTTAACTTTACGGTTATCAAAACTTATTTTGTGAACTTTTTTGATGTTTTTGTCTGTAACAGCGTCCACTGCGTGCATCGTCCTCGGTGCTCATTTCGCCTCGTTTAAATTTAGCAAACGACTTCTCTACGGTTGATTTTCCTGGCGCAAAGTCCGAATAATGTTTATCAAGCCAAACCTTGGCTTCAATAATATTTTTTTCACCAAAAAGCAATGCTTTAATTAACACACGAAATTCCTTTTTTATCCATTTTTTTTAAACTAATAAAAGTTGCTTCACTAAAAATAATATTACTCACATAATAGAGAAACAGCTGTAAAATTTATACACGTGTCCTTTAAAGGTTATGGTAACTAAATATCATATGGATTGAATACTAGTAGCGCCATCTATGTGTCAGCCTACAAACCTTTCAGCATACCTGTTATCTATATATATAAACACACAAGAGCCAAAACATTATGATCACCTGTCAATAACGAGTTGACCCACCTTTGGAGCCCAACACAGCTTCAACACGCCTTGGCATGGATGCCACAAGTCCTTGGTAGATGACCAGAGACAGATTTTACCAGATGTTTAAGCAACGGTCACGCAAATCCGAGATATTGCGAATTGGTGGTCTTTGAACTCTGAACTGCCGTCCCAGGACATCCCAAATGTGGTCTACCTGATTGAAATCCGGTGAGTTAGGCGTTCAGGACATTAACTGCAATTCAGCATCACTGTTACTGGAACCACTCCAACACAATTTTAGCCTTGTGACAAGGGGCGTTGTCCTGTTGGAACATTCCATTTCCAGCTGGAAAAACAGAAGCCATGTAAGGGTGCAACTGGTCCGCAATGATGTTCAGATAGCCTGTAGCATTCATGGTCTGCTCTACCACAATCACGGGTCCCAGAGACGCCCAAGAGAACGTCCCCAAACCATAATACCGCCACCACCGGCCTGCGTATGACCTACTGTACATTGAGGGAGCAACTATTCGCCTGGAAGACGGGGTATCCTGACACGGCCATCGGCGTGATGAAGGACAAACCGTGATTCATCTGACCAGGCAACTCTCTCTCACTGATCCATGGACCAGTCACGATGTTCCCGGGCCCAGCACAGGCGCAGTTGGCGATGACGCTTGGTCACCAAAGGTACAGGAGTGGGACGTTTGCTGCGTAGCCCCATATCCAACAGTGTCCGCTGAACAGTGTGCGCCGATACTATTCTACTTGGCCCTGCATTGTACTGGGCTGACAGCTGAGCAACTGTCTGGCTCCGGTTTTGCTTCACCATGCGAGACAGTCTCCGAGGAACCTTTTTCTTTGATAGCGTGTGAACGTCCACTACCATGTCGTCTACTACTGGTTTCACCGTCATTCATCCACTTTGCATAAGTACTAACAACTGTAGATCGCGAACAACCCACGAGTGGTGCGGTTTCGGAAATACTTGTTGCGAGCCTTCGAGCCATTACAATCTGCCCTCTATCAAAGTCGCTTTGATCCGCAGCTTTTCCCATCAATCACAGAAGTAAGTGAAATAATGATTCTTCAGATTCTCCAGCAGCAGTTAAATGCCACTTTCCATCTGATCACGTTCCTTCCACATCATCCAAGTGAGTTCATTGCAAAATGTAGGGTTGGTCATAATATTTTGGCTCTCTGAGTGTATATGCTATGTAGACTGATGAACTTGAAAGGATGTTTTTGCATTATTGAGATAAATAAAAATTAATTTAAATGCAAATGATTTTGGAAAGCGATATAAAAAATAAATTTTTTGACACCAATAGCACACCACGAAAAGATGGGAAGATCACTTTCTGACAAAACGATCTCCGACAACAGGTAAGTGCATCGGATATTTTGAACTCAATCTTCACGTTCAATATAATGCTTTCCCAAACGAGAAATCCGGGCCTATCTTAATGGGCTCTTTCATTGATACTAATGGGGGAAATTCGAGTCACTGCTTTTTAATATCGCTAATAACACTGAAATGACTCTTACACGTAAAGATAAACCGAATCGATTAATGGCCTATCCAGTCTTATAACAGACTAAAGAGAGCCACCGATGGTCAGCAGTTTATGAGGACGACGGCAAAATAGGCCACCTTTCATGAAGACGTCTAGACAATGTAAAAGGCCTCACTTTATATGCCTTTTCTGTGCGCAGTTACTGATCATTAATGGCTGTTGTCTGGCAGGGATCTCTTTTCACATAAAAGCGATGTATTGGTCATCCATTTGTGTTATTCAATTCGAACTGTTGATATATGCTTCTTAGGTTTTCGATTCAACTCATCTTCTGTAAATACATTCAGGTAGTTTAATTTAGCTATAATGCACGTATTAACTAGCAGAGAATATATTTTAAAGCATCTTTCGTAATTATTAGTAACGTAGTATTGTATTTCGACTGGACTCTTTTTTCGCTGTGTCCTCATGTACCCTGTGGCATCTTGTTCTTGTATTGGCGAATTAATCAACTTCAGGTATTCATTCGCGAATTCATTCGAATTAACAGATCCTAACAAGACCTTATCTACAATTTCCTTATTGGGACTTAAAATTTGCATCGTTTCTGAGACTTTGCATGCCAGTGAATATATGATGTAAAATAAAGGTTTACATTGATCTAATGGGTTTTTTTCATTGTCAAACATGTAAAAAAGAACGATTGCGACAAAATTTTTACATTATGTTTTTACCTGTTCCTTAAATCTTTTAAATTACAACTTCGAAATAATATTTTATGTTTTTTTCATCTTACCTTTGCACATAATTGTGTCTTATGATAATTATGTTAACTAACATTTAAAATTTCCATTTTCCTTTTTTTTTTTTTTTGTTAATCGCAACATTTATTTAGAAGTTAATGAAAAAAGGTAAATTATTTATATATATAATGTGTGTTTTTAATAAAAGAAATGTCATATTAGATTTTTTTCTGATAGTCAGCTTTAAAATATATTTTAAACAATCAAATGTTGTTTAAATAATGATTTAAATGATTTCAGTAAACTTTATTAACAATATTTCAAATGAAGAAATCCGTTGAAAAAAATGGAAGACAAAGCTGGCACAATCATTTATGACCAAAATTATTGATTAAAATAGGAGATAAAAAAATTACTAATCACAAATATTTCAGAAATTTGAAATATTCTATCAAAATCCTTCATATTCTATATTTTTCATAATCAAACCCCCCCTCCCCCATTAAAAAGTAGGGGAAAAATAGTGAACCTATACATTTTAATAAATATTTCTGATTTTTACTAATAATCTAAAAAAAATTTTGAATCGTTGTTTTCTAAATAGGTTTAACACACTTAATTTATATTTTTCAATTAAGTGTTTTATTTAAAAAGATTTTCTGTAAAGAATAAATTTGACAAAATTAAAAAAAAGATTTATTTAGTTTTTCTGCAGTGTTAGGTAATGATATCGAAAATCTATGTTCAAACAATGTTTATTTGAAATGTTGTGTATAATAATAGCATAAAGCATCCATGTCTAAAATACATTTCAGAAGTAAAATGTGGGATTTATTTAAGTTGATGTTATTAAATATGAATTAAATTTTTAATAAAAAATATTTTTTTACTAAACTATACAAAATTTTTAAATTGATTACACTTCACAAATATTTGTCAAATATAGGAATAATGCAATTTTAGAAAATTTTATACAATGCGCACATTACGGTCAAAATAATTTATATTTTTAATTTTTCATGAAATATATTTTTGGTGGTGTGCTTTATCTAACTACATTTAATTGAAAATTAATTTCGGAAGAAGTTGTTATTCATTTCTTTTCAATATTAATTAATTTTTAAGAACATATTAATTTTTAAGAACAGCAATTTGTAATTTTTATTTAAATTATGGAAATTATTTTTTAATAAACAAATCACATTTTCATGACAGATGCATGGGAAATTTTAAGTATACATAGCTTTATTATGTGTATAAGAAGCATGCATTCTAATGAAATCCTTTAATATTTCCGAACATTCCGAAATTGTATACCACTATTCATGCCATCGTATCAGTTGTCAGAAGGGAAAAACTCGCTATGACAGAACAGTTCTGCTACAAAAATGTTTGACAGCTGAAAGCCTCACATCTATTGAAGTTAATGGTTCACTTACAGTACAATACGACAATAATACATTTTTGTCACTTCTCCAGTATATATGTGAAGCGGAAAATAAAAAAATTGCTGCATCTGTGAAATAAGCTCCTGCTAAAACATTGAGTTGTGACGGGGAAAAATTGGTATTATTGAAGCATTAAAAAAATCATCATTTCCCTGTGGATCAAACAGTCATGTATGCGGCTTTGGATTGGATTAAGAGATATCCAATGAATGATGGTTTGTTACACAAACAAAACATTTTTTTTACAAGAATTGTGTTAACTATATCGCATTGTGTCAATTATATCGCTTGATTTCAGTGTAGGGCATATAATTTTTTAAAGTTAATGAAAGCGTTTATTTTTTTGCTTCAAATAATACTTCCAGAAGCAAATATTATTTTTCCCACACATCAACATTTTCAAACATTATTAAACGACAGTAATTTTCCAAGCTTAAATTTTATTTGCTAATTATTAATGTTTTAATTTAATCATTTGGCCAGTCAGTCTCATATACACTCATGTCCATAAATTAAGGATAATTCAGAATCACGCACAGAAATTGAATTCAAAATAAAAATTTCACCTGTAAAATTATCACACACATCTTGAAGAAGAATATGCAAATTACAGGAAACCACCAGATGGCGCGGATAGTACGTCACAATGACGAGAGTGTAAGAGAGGGGTATATAAAGAATGGTGGCAAAGAAGTAAAATTGTTCACAAGCGCTTTAAAAGCCTTTCAGTACAATAACCGCATAGTTATGGCACAAAGGAAGCATTTGGATGATTTTTACATGTGGTAGAATTATCGGACGACTGGAATGTGGACGTACTCAGCTGGAAGTATCCGAGGAACTTGGAATCGCCCAGAGTGTCATCTCCAGGCTTTGGCAACGATTCCAAGATGATGGTAATGTGAATAGATGTTACAGCACAGGTCGCCCCGATTTACAACGCCGAATGAGGACCGGTATTTAGCAGTTACTGCCAAAAAGAAACAGACGGAGCACAGCATCAGAGCTGTCTCGTCAGCTCTCTTCAGCTACCGGTACGACAGTTTCTAAGGCAGACCGTGTACAGACGCTTAGGGCACATTGGTCTATATGCTCGTATGCCTGTCAGATGTGTTCCACTTACCGCAACTCACTGTCGCCTGCGATTAACCTGGAGTAGAGAGCATGCATTGTGGACACCGCAACAGTGGTCTTGTGTGATGTTTTCCGACGAGTCCAGGTTTAGTTTGCAGTCTGATTCTCGCCGGACTTTCATATGAAGAGCGCCAGGTACCCGTTACCACCAAGAGAACACCATTGAACGACACCGTTACGGTGGTGCAGGATGGCTCATTTGGAGAGGAATTATTCTTGGTTCCAGAACTGACTGTATGTTCAGAGTGTAACGATGACAGTCCACATTTATAGGGATGTCATTCTGGAACAACATGTACGTTTGTTTCGGGGTGCCATGGGTGCTGAATTTCTGTTTATGGATGACAACGCCCGTCCTCACCGTGCAAACATTGTAGACGAATGCCTTCAATTGGAGGATATCACCCGTATGGTTTGGCCAGCATACTCACCGGGCTTGAATCGAATAGAGCATGTGTGGGGATATGCTTGGCCGACGAATTGCAACCCGTCAACCCCTCCCACCTGTCAACCGGAACTTCGGAGGGCATTGCTTGATGAGTGGTGTAATATTCCCCAAGATCAGATTGATAATTTGATACTCAGCATGCCTAGGCGTTGTAAGGCCTGTATTGCATCGTCCGGGAGACATACTCCGTATTAGCCATCCTACTAACCATGTTATACTGTTTTTTGTAAACAGGTTCTTTTTTTTTAAATTTGCGCCAGGCAGTTAAAATCGCAATTTTCATTAATTATGTCAACCATATAGCATCTTTTTTTTGCTCTTTACCTTTTGTTTAATAAATACTTTACAAATAAGTCAAATTTGTTTTGCTTCTGTGTCTTTCTTTGCCTGAACTTCATTATCCTTAATTTATGGACATGAGTGTATATATATATACAATATTCGTTTTTAAACTCATTTCATATTTTATGAAAAAAATTTCAAACTATCAGAAGAATAGTAACAAACTCAGACTAATAGTGCTTAATTCCCAAATTCTGAAAAGCATTAAATCTTCATTAGAAAAGAAATTTACATCGTGTTTCCTTTCATAAATGAATTCCACAATTTAAAACAAAAAATCCTTAAAAGCAGGCTTCTATATTCTGTAAGGTGATTTAAAGATTACATCATAAACAATGTTCACTGTCAGAAACATAACATCTTAGTCTATTAAAATATTTTTATCATTCAATAGATTAAAAGTATTACTTTTACTTAATGAAATTTTTTTTATCTATTATATCGGAAAATCTATAAATAATCTAGAAAATCTGTTAAGTATATACTATAAAAACCTGTCAGATCTGTAGGCAACAAAATTTTAACTCGGCAGATTTGCAATAATGCACGGGCATATTAAAAAAAAAACCTGTGAATAAATGTAAGGAATAAATACATGAAGATTGTATAAAAGTTAATCTATGCTATAAAGTTAGTATTTAGTTATCTTACGAAAATGTATTAATGTTCCTGTATTATGGAATTTACATATTTTGGAAACTTAAAATGAGTTCTAATTCATACGAATAATTCCTTTTGTGTTTCAAAATACGGAAAAATTATATTTGATTTTTCTAAATCTACTTGTTTGATTGCATCACATTTCATATTAACTCTTCATGATAGGAATATATTAATCCCAGCCTTCCAGAAATGATAAAAGAAAAAAAAATTCCAAAATGTATTATTATTATTCCTTCATTTTAAACGCACACATAAAAAAAGATAGCTTTGAAATAAAACAGACATTTGAGCAATGTAAGGGGAAAACATCTCAAGAATTTCAGATGCTAAAAATCATATACAGGATTTTTACATATTTCAGTTCGTCAAAATGTTTTCTGTAAACGAAGAAGATAATTTTTGTAAAATATTCATATATGCATTTATTGACAAAATTCTGTAATTCCAGACAGTCTTGAGTAATAAGAGCATTAAGAGCAGAATTAACTGTTATTTCTAAAGAATGTTTTGTTAAATGTGCTGAAAATGCAAAATATTTTAAACGTTTTTAATTTTGTATTTTAAAAATCGAAGAAAATTCATTGAAAAGGAAAAACATATTCATATAGAATTTTATAATAAGAAAATATTATTTAACACGATTATCTTGGCAAAATTCACAGTTAAATATTGAATAATTTTTTATGCGAACCCTACCCAGATTTAATGTATGAAGTAGATAATTTCATTGCATTATTATTATAAAATCTGTTTTTCAATAATATACCCTTCTACATAGAATTTATTTATTTATTATTAACTGTAGTAAATAAAATAAATTATTTATAACTTAAGTGCATAATTTTTATCTTACATTTAAAATAATTAAAAACAATTTATTTCATATAGTTTTGTTTTGTCTATTTAACTGGTTTTTAACCTTACTTTATATTCATCAATTACTTTAAATCTAATTTTAATTTTAATATGAAAAACTTTTGGTATCTATATTTTACTATTATTTAAGTAGAAATATATAATTGTTAGCTTTACTTGAATATTTAGTATTTTGCTACCATAAATGGAAGCATTTTTTAAAGATATAATGACAGATTTTTCTTCGAAAATGGAAGTCTGAAATTATTATTCAACAAAATACTTTGCTAGAAAATGGAAAAGTATGTAGTTGAAAGTTTAAGGTTACTTTAAATTCTAAAGCTGCATTTTGCTTGAAACATATCCCACGATCTACAAAGAAGACACCCCATTACATTTTTTTAATCCTTTCATTTTCTTTTCAAGAGAAAGTTGTTGAGCATTACTGAAGCGTTTACTATCCTCTTCTTGAAATGACTGTAGAAGATCAGCAAAGGAGAAAAAAATTTTGTATTTTTTTTAAAGACAACGCGATGTGAGAAGACTTAGGAAACGAAAGGTTTAGAATAATATTTTTTAGGGAAGAGTCACATTTTCAAGTATGAGAATACGAAAGATACTTTTCGTAACAGAACATAACATAAAATAAAAAAAAAAAATAGATTCATTATCTCATTTATAGGTTTTTCTTATATTCAAAGTACTTTTGCCCAAAAAGTAAGACCAATTATTTTTTTTTCAAAAACCTTTATTTATTCTTCCAAATTTATTTCATCGCCTTCAAAGTAATCCCCTCCGGACACAATGCACTTATGCAAACTTTTTTCTAATCTTCAATGCATACTAAAAAGTGATCGGCAGCGATGGCCTTCAAAGCGTTTTCGGCCTTCGTTTCACGTTGAATCTCTTTAAACGATTTTAAAATATTGAAAATATTGAAATTTGAAAAATTTTGCTATACGTTACAAGCATATGTTTTGTTATGCACATTTTTTAACATTCTATCAAAATATATGATGACTCTGCATAAAAATATTTAAAAAAAATAGAATTTTGACTATGATAAATCTATGAATTCCAGTGTTGCCAATCCACTTTTTAATTAATTCGAAATATATTCATTGTTAGTGATGATTTTTTAAATTTTTTGGTTTTTGGTGAAAAAGAAGATTTTTAATATTTATTTTCCGTGTTTATTCCACATACTTCCAATATCAAAATTCGTATATTTTTAAGACCGAAAAAATCAATACAAACATGTTTTCTTTCTTTATTTTCATCTCTGTCAATACAGTGAACAAATATACAATGTCAACTAAAACAATAGAGATGTTTTGTAAATAGTCAATTTTTTTCAATCTATTTTTATTGGACCCTTAATACCCTAGATCCTCTGTCATATGCCGACTTTTGAAGAAAAGTTTCTTCGACTCTACAGATTCTCTCTCAAACAATTCGTTATTTTTTTTTGGCAGGCGATTTTTAACATCTTTGTATGAAAAATGCTGTTATCTACATATATTATTTTTAGGAAAGAAGTTTTTTAGAGCTTTATTTAAGAATATTTGTATGCAGGCCTTTATGTGACTGGTGTTTAAAATTAAGAAAATTTGCATACTTGGTCGATTTTCTCGAAATTTTTACGACTAAAGTTAAAACAAATGTTCCCAAACAACGAGAGCAAACGATGCAAATCTTTAGACTTAAATACGCAAACGTGTACGTGCGTGTGGATGGTTAACAAAGAAGAAAAACCCTAGCAATTTCAACTTTTCCTTCTTTCGAGTTCCAGGAAAAAAATCATAACCTTTTTCTGATTTTTCTAATTTTCGTCCGCTTCAAACAGTTACCTCATCAAGTCATGAAAGACCTTTTTTAACGATACAAATGCGATCATTGGAAAGATAAGATCATTTTTACCTTTGAGCATCTAAGACAGGTCTAAAACATTCAAGAGCAGTCATCTTTTCCTTCTGGTAAGAGTACGGAGTTGAATCTCAATAAACTTCAAGATACTTGCAATAGCTTTTTATCCATCTAAATCATCTGGTCCCCAGGGCACATTGACATTACAGAAAATGAATTGGCAGATTCCCTCACAAAATCTGCAGCAAATACAGTAATATTTCATTATATATCTCTGGATGACATGACCTTATAATTCAACAACAAAAAAGATAAAAGCAACAGAACGGTTTCAAATAAACTCAGGAATTCAATCATTTGGATAGTATTGAACCGTCTCATATACCCTTTTCTAATCATCGAAAAGAAGATATTCCTACAGCCAGATTTCACACAAAGACATATCGTTCTAATTCTAAACTCTATTAATTCGGCCTGACTTTATCATTATTTCGCCCTATCTGAAAAACAGTTCAACACATTTTGTTTCAATGCGTGTAATATGTAGAACCAAGAAACAAATTAGAAAAAGCTTTCAATATATAAAGTTCTTTTTTACTCTTGGGTACTTGATAGTCAGATTACTTGTCATATTAGTACAGATGCAGTACTTGATGCATATTGTATTATAAGACAATAATGACAGATTTTTAATTTCTACGAATAGTTTCATATTCCTGTAAGCTATTGGGTACCCTACATTTTTGTCTGATTATTATTGCTTTCTTTTCACTTTTATTTTAAGTACTAGTTATACTTCATATTTTCTAATCATCGTTCAACTGTTAAAACTATATGGTCTATTTGATCTGTTGTTTTATTTATTTCTTACTTTTTCATATTTACCCTTCTTTATTTTCTTTGATTGCCGGAAAGTATGTCCGGCAACGACTCCTTTTGAAATTGAATTGGGAGATCATAATTAATGAAATCAATAATTTCAAGTTTTAGAGTAATTCTTTTATAAAGGTTTCATTTCAATATCTGTAAAATTGTTTTATTCTGTTGTATTTAAAAAAGCAATTTGATAAATTCTGATAAAGCAGAATTAGCGAGCATAAATCTCACCTAGCACTCGAAAAGTACCTGGTCAGGTCAAGTCAATAGAAAGTATGGAATAAGTCTCTTGTGTTCTGTAGTAATAAAAATTTATACTTATTTTACTTATAAGTGAGCAGAAGGAACAAAAGAAATTGAAATTGTGTTCTATAGAGAAAATTTAATTATTAATTAAAAAAATATTTCCATACTCAATATTACGTTATAAACATTATGCATATATTAATAATATAATATTAGGTATATTTATATATTATATTTTTAATAATTTCTGTTTGTAAATTATTAATTTTAAAAAATGAAGCCTTTTTTTTTTTCTTATGATCTAAAAATTGATTTTTTTGAAGTAGAGAATTTAATAGTTTTTAATTATAGTTTCCAAAAGTAAAAATTCGAAAAAGATGTTCCCGTTAAAACCTGTACTGCTCATACGTAATTGCATTTTTTTTCTTTATCAACGATTATACTGTCGAAATAATCTGATTTCTTTGCTGGTTTTACAGAATTGTTTTTAGATTAAAAGGCATCTATGAAGCTTTTTATTTATTTTTAATTTTTCTCCTTGATTTCAAATAAATATATGACATATATTTTCAGAATATAACAATTAGGAAATAAAAAAATAACGAAAATTCACATTTTTAAAGTTACATTTAATTACATTTAGGCCATTATTTGATGTCCAAATAACCGAAAAATGTTAAAAAAATATTTTACGTTTTTAAGAAATAGAATAATAATAAAAAATAATACGCGAAGGCAAAATCTAGATCAGAAGAAATTGTATAATGAACAAAAAACAAATGAGCAGGATTAATTTTTTTAAATACTTCATAATCTCCAGCCTTTCTCAATGAAAAATTTTCTTTGACTGGAAGAAATAACATTTTATCTAAATCCTTCAGCTTTAAGTTTTTTTTTCCTATTTTTTTTTTTTTTTTTTTATTTATTTTAAATTATGATATTCGGATGCGATGGATATTTTTAATAAGTATTGACAATCATTTTCAGAGTAATTATCTTCCATTTTTTTTTTTATTTAAAAGTTGTTTACATTACATATTAATGGATTGATATGAAAAATCATCAGGTGTGTTCCAATTATATAGTAAGCCACCAAATAATCCCTTAACACATAACAAGGATACTTATTAAAAACTATAATTTATTTTTAATTAAAAACAAGGTTTCTTTTCCTCATCCAAACAAATATATTCAGAAATATTTCAGATAGGGGAAATTTTGAATAGGAAAATATTATTTTTAATTAGAGTTCTAATGCATGCATTCAGTCCAGAAATAATCCCTTTGCATTTGACAAGACGGATCTATATTAAAAATATATTTTTATTCTTTTTTTTTGAGTAAGATGGTTTTTATGAAAACCAATATAAGTAGCAAGCTTCCATATAAGAGAAAATTCTAAATAGGCAAATATTATTAATTTTAATTAAAATTCATATTCATTAATGAAAATTTGAAAAACAATTGATAATAATTTTTCTATAGAAATAATGTTATTAAACTAGTAATATTAATGTTAGAATTTTCCTCAACGTTACACTAGAAGGAAACTATAAAGCTCTATGTATAGGAAGTGATTAGTAGAGTAATTGGTAGATTTTAGTGATTGATAGATTACATATAGCCCCAATAGTCTTAACTTAAATGTCTCTTTAAAAATCTCAATCACACTAAAATTTTTTAAAAAATAAAGATTTTCTTCTGGATTATAAATATCCATCTTCTGTATTTTTAAATTTTATAGTTTATTTTTTATTTTTACGAATTTTAAATATCTTATCAAATTTCGAAATTTCTCAAACATTTGATACATGCAATGCACAGAACAGTCTTACAGTATTTCAATATTGTCCAGTTTAAGTTTATTTATTCAGAACATTACTGTTACTGGTATTTTGTTTTTGTGTATTTTAGAATTCTCAATGCTAGTTTAGTCTATGACTAGACCCAAGTTGATTTGGTTGGAATAAATTTAAAAGTTTTGTAAAAAAAATTTTTTTTTTTATTTTTTTTTTACTACAGAGGCCGCAGTGCACATCAATGGCTGAAGATTAACTCAACAGTCAGGTTTAATCAATTTGTCTGTTTTATAGAACTTTAAGGTAATTGATATTTTAAAAATTTTTTTTTCATACACAAACTGTTACTTCATCCACATGTTACTCTAGTGGTGCTGGAATAACCTGTGGCTAAAAGAGGACTGACAAATTATTTTGGTTCGAATGGCAAGTGATACCGAACTAAAAGACTTTTTACCAATATTAGGATCAGTAAGATAAATCCATACAGCTTAAAGTCTGTGTCGGGAATGCAGAAAGTGCTGATAAGCTGCAACTATCATTCTCATCCGCAATGTGGATTAGTCCCTTATCGATAATCTAATCTAAAAGTCCTCCCGAAAGGCCCTTCTCCTCCTTCTTCAGCGACACGGAGTCAAGTCACTCTTCTGCCTTACGGTGCTCCATCACAACAGAAGCGGCCCATTTCCCTCCATCCATGAGTCAATTACTCATGTCATGTCCGTCCCGCACTGCAGGACACTGAGGATGAGCTGCAACAGCAGTTCTCATCCATCTCGTTTTTAATTGTGGTGTAATGCAAACGTAAAACGCGTTTGCATTGTAGCAGGATCCAGGTGTTGCATTTTGGGTAAAGCTGCATCTGTTACAATAATCCACTCATTTGTTTTTAAATTCATTTATTTCACAATTTTCATTATGATGAATATTTCATTAATTACTTCTTGGTACAAAAAAATAGGAAAAAAAATTAATTAAAAAACAGAAATAATATGTACATTCCGTTATTTATATCATTTTTGTAAGCTTATTTCTTCACTATATTTGATATTGGATATTTTCTGACTTTATTATAAACAAGACAAAAATTGACCTATTGAAATTAAGATGTTTAAATATTTAAAAAAGCAGCTTTTAGGTTAACTTGTTTTTAATGTGAAAATATTTTTATATACTTTTTAAATAACACTGAGTATTAGTGCCCCCTTTAAAAATATATAATTCATAGAATTCATAAATTTTAGCTCCGTTGCACACGGTGCTCAAAAATGTGATAATAATAAATCCATAACAAAATACTCTAACATAAAAAAACCGGACATTCAAAGTGTTAAAAGAATAAACAAAATTAAAAAAAATGAACGAATTTTAAAGCAAGAATTGACAAATTTATAAAATGTTGGAAAAGACAGGCATTTTACTGGCAACTTGACAAATGCTTGATGACCATTAACCATTAAAAACATTGAAGCTTAGAGCCTGGAATAATTGGATAAAGAAGTGGGAAATCAGTACTAAATTTCTTTAAAAATCTTTACTTGTGCATTTTATGTGTAAAAAATAATTTTACAGTCTAATTAGCTAATCTTCTTACAGAATTTAACCCATATAATCCATTTTGCTTATAATAAAAATCAAACAAAAAATTTAAAAAGATTGTATCAATATTTGTAAAAAGTTATAAATAAATGACGAAACAATAAATATTTAAAATTACATTATGTAAAAATAATCAAAGTTATATTTCTTGATGTACTTATAAAAAAATAAAATATTAAGTTTATTTCTCTCGAAATTTTTTTTATAATTTTCAAAAAAACATTAAGGATTATAATTTTAAATATAGTCAAATTACTTTCCTTACTTTTTCATTTGAATGAAACTATTTTTATACGAAAAAAAAAAAAAAAACCTGAAATATATTTGAGAACCATAACTCAAAAAAATACGTACAGAAGCCTAAAAACAAGAGGAACATAGTTCTAATCTTCCCTAGTTAAATTAATAGCAGGAAAGAAAGATAAAAATATATGAACAAGACCCGATCATTGGCAATAACAAAAAACAGCACGTTCACCACTTTTATCCGAAAAATAAACTCATTTTTTACATCCATTATTCATCGTTAGTGGATCTCTTCTACGCAATGGAGGATCGAAATTATTAAATTAAACTCTAAACCTCAGCCATAAATTAAAGTTTCATAACGCAAGCTTTAGAAGTTTTCAAAAAGCATTTTCGGTAGGTTAAGTGCTATTTAATGCATTTCCTTGGTAAAAGTCATCAATATTTATCTCTTTTAATTGCATTCATACTAAATACTGAAGAGATTGTCAGAAGATGTGAAGAGTTGAAAAAATATCGTTGTCCTGTTATATTTATATCAGCATAACGTTTTCGGAATAGTTACTCGACGAGAATTTGAACCCTTCATTAATTCTTTAAATATATATAAGAATTTTGGTATTTTGCATAAAATGTATAATTAATTTATCCCTAAGAACAAATATACTTTTGGTAAAGTTATTTTCTTCATATTATATTCTAAATTTCAATGCAGAATTTGTATTTAAAATATTGGTTGGTACTATTAAATTTTGTATAAAGAATATTTTTAGTAAAGTGATAATTAAAAGTAGACTAACTACAGACCTATTGCAACTGTTTCACATTAAAAGATTTTAATTTAAATCATGAAAAAATAAATGAAAATTTCTGTGAAATGTTGAATATGAGGAAATTAAAGTTTCAATATTGAACTTAGCGGAGTTCAGTTTCTAAAATTTCGTACCTTAATATATCTAAACAAATTTAGATTCAACATTGTTAAGGTTTTTTTGCAAATTTTTTTTAAAATACATATTTGTATTCTCGCTACATATCAGATTTAAAGAGATTATGTTATTTTTTTAAAACATTCTATTATTCAAAATATAAATATGTATATCAGATTCAGATTCAACGTTTCTAAAATATAGTAATATTTCAAATATACATATGTATATCAGATTCAACATTATTAGATTATGTTCTAAAATATAATATTATTCAAAATATATTTATATATATCAGATTCAGCATGGTGAAATTTGTTTTCTAAACTTCAAAATACAGATTTATATTATATTTACATATCAGATTCAACGTGATAAAGTTCCTTTTTCAAAACGTCCGAATATTCAAAATATATAGATATATGTACTATAGATACACATAAATGCACACTAGTTTATTTAAATGTTTATTTTGAAAATATAAGAAAAATATCAAACATAAAAGATCAAAACTTTCTTCCCTATGAGGCAATTTTTTTAATGCATAACAAACAATATCCACAGGTGCAAAGTTACAAATCGTTCTTCGCCATAAAAAAATTTTATTAATGCATTATGAAAAATTTCTAGGGACGCAAAGTTTCAATTTGATATCTGAAGCTTTGAAAAAAAGAAGAATGAAGAATTCCTTTCGTTAACTTTTAAATCCAGTTGAAAATTCTCTCTTTCAATATAAACTCCCAATTACTATTCAACAGACACCTAAATCTCTTTCGCGGAAATCAGTCGCCTCCACTTTAATTTTATGTTCCAACATTCTGTGGAACTACCAAACAAAATTTGTCTGCTTGTTAAGAGTCGAAGGAAATCCACCCACCCCGAATTCGAGGAACAAAATATTATGGATAAAATTCTTTACAGTAAATCAGACTGAATCTAATAATCCATATGTAAAATTTTATTTATTTTGGTCAATAAAGTAAGGATTATGTTTATTTGTATAAAAAAGAATTTTCAAAGCGTAGAATAAAAAGTACTTTCAGTAATAAAATTTTCTTGTTTATATTCAATATGTGAGAGGAATGTTTTATTTCTGTTTAAATATACTTCTTAATGTGATAAATAATGCTTTTTATTCTAGATTATATACTAGACTAAACTTTTAAACAGTAAGAAATATGTTTTTTTTTCTTCCGTATATGTATTTTTAAATTGTAATACAAAATGTAAGTGTAGTGTACTTGCGAGATATTTTTATTGTAGTAATGGTGTTAATCATTAATAAATTTTAAGTTTAAAAACCATACTGGAAGATATAAAATATAAAAAGAAGTCTGTTTATTCTTTATCTTCCAGCCTTTTTTAATTGAATTTATCTTGTGAAATATATCGTGTGATATATTTTTTTGTACGTTTTTCTCTAATACCTAAGTTTGCAATTTTTGCAAACTCATTAGTGTAATATCCTGGTTATATTACTTCAGAAAATTATGTATAACTTAGATTATTAGATGTTTTAAATATCAATGCATATAATTAAATATTTCTGTCTTTTACTAAATATTATTAATTTTTTATATACAAATAAAATAAATAATAAAATATAATAAAAAATTAAATTATAATTTTTTGTATTATTTCCTAAGACAATAAGTTATTTTAAACATATACTAAACCAATGAATAATATGTCAATTAATTCAATAATCAATTCACCATTTTTGTCATAGACTGATAAAAACTGATGAGTTTCTTAACTGTACCATTTTTTACTTTCTGCCATATGAAATTTATCTTTCTTCCTATTTATAATGAGTTTGTATTAAAACAAAATAGAAGTTCCATTATAAAATGTCCAATAAAAAATTCAATTCCTATTAATGCATTGTAATTCATCACTGTCTTCTTTATATATTTTGTTTTCCAATACCTATCTTGAAACTTTAAAATTGAAGTTTCGTTTGCTCTATTTTTTTATATAAATAAATTCTTTCACTGACAGGTAGTTTATAAAGAGTTTTTGCATTGGAAAATGTTATTTTAACAATTCTACATTGATTTAAAAAGGATAAATTTCGTTACTCTGTAATTAATTCTATGACATATGCCAACTCACAATTATAAAAGTTTTTCTTAATTTCATATGAAGCTCACAATATATAACTGAACTTAAATAAATAAATTCTTTTTTATTCTGTTTGATGTGTGCATTTAATTTTTAGTTAATGTATGTGATGTGTCTTCTTTTAAAATTGCTATATTTATGGATTACAATACATCATTTAATTTTTTAAAGTTATCATATAGAGTCTTATGAGTTATCCTAAATTTATTAACTTATAAAAATTTATTTGTGATTAATAAGTTTTGGTCAACATTCTTTTGTATTTTTTTTTCCATCATTTAAAAAATTTGAAAAAGCTCCATATTCACCAAACTGTTTAAAGATAGAAATATTAAATTGATATGAAAAGTAAAAGCCAAAATAGCGTATACAATTTATTATTTCATTTCGTTCAATAATGTTAAGCATTGAAAAGTATTTGAAAGCTTCAATTTAATAGTTTTACAGCTTATGATATTACTTTTGCTTAACAGATTGAAATACTCTATCTTTTTAAATATTTTTTTTAAAATAACGTAACTGTTTAAAAGAATGATGTAGGTCTTTGATGGTCTTTTTTTTTCAATATTGGCAAATTTTGGTAGATTTTGCAGGTTCAAAAGGAATTATGTAAAAATGAAGATTTCTGCCTTTCAAAGCGTTCTTATTTTAAACATTTTAATTTCCATATACCTGCTTTTTAACTTCCAGATTGTTTTATAATAATTTCAAGAAATCAAAATATATTACAACTATCAAAAAGCTAATCCAAATATATTGCAAGCAATCAAAGAATTATCAATTGTTTCTCTGCTTATAGTCGATACAATTTGTTTACGTGTGTAAAATTAAAAATTATACTTTGTAAAAGATCGTACAAGCTATATTTTTGTAATAAAATTCCACATTTAATATAGGTAGAAAATACCATAAAATATTAAAAACTCATTATGCATAATTTCTTTTATGTACATTTCTAAACCTTACTATACGATATTCTCTTTTCAAAATATGTTATTTTATTCTGGCATTAGAAGTTTATTCTACTTTTCGTGTTACAAGAACCCTTTGTTAATATAATTTTACAGGCAACTTTAAAGGTCGGCATATCAGTTAAAAGGACGTTTACTGTCGTGTTTAATAAATGCCTTTTTCCTTGGCATTAAATCTTTCTTTTCCTTGCCCTGAAAAAAAAGGGTAAAGATATTATTCTGTTCTTTTTGAAATTACTCCGTATTTCAAAGACATTCTGGAAAGAAATTTAATTTTCTTGGCATTTAGGCCTTTTATTGCTCTGTAAATCGTCTCACGCCAGGTAAGGTAATTGTTTTGAAAAAAAGTGTCACATTTTTTAAATTAATTCCTATTAGCCCTAACATTATTTTTCTTTTATAGAAATATATATTTAATTATTTGAAACATTGAATACTCTGATAAACATTCAATATAAAGAATTCTATTAAAATTCGATTTCATTCCTAAAAAAAAAACAAAAATTCAAAATTTCTGACAATAGTGCATAATTGCTCCTTTTTTCAGTCTTCGTACTTCCTAAAAGAAAACTGTTATTGTTGGTTCAAAAAAGGCTTTCACGATCACAATTGTAAGGAGCAAGAGAAAAAAATTCAGCAATGATGAAAACATTGATATTAAGTTTTCTAATCAATTTCTCAAAATTCTTTGAATTTCAGGATTTTTTTTTTTTTAAATTTTATATGCATGATGGCTGCTTTTTAGTTGTACTCAAAAATCAACTCGTATTAGTTGACAAATTGCTAATGTGTCGTATACCATTTTAATAACATTGGATAAGATAGCGGAAGAAATTTGGGCATCAGGTGATTTCGAAAGTAAAGTATTTTATGGAAATTATTTAAAGTGGTCGCTACTACTACTACTACTACATCACACCACATCACTGTGCCTAGAACTGAGTTGCCTATTTGTTTAGAATGATATGGGCGGAAAGTCTGATTGGGCTTTGGGACGTTCTACGGTCATATGAGAACGGGACCTACAGCTTAAAAGTGGATTCGAATCACTACAAACATCCATGGCACCGCCGAGATACAATCGAACCTGTGGGACCGAGCGCCAGAGTGCTGAGTCAGTGTTTTTGTCCATAGTTTGTAGGAGGCAGAATGAAGAAACTTCTTGATGAAAATTCTAAGGTAATTCCTTGATGAAAAATGTCAGTATATAGAAATGGCCAAAAGTGACTGCTTGATGAAATAATGCATGTAAAATCATTCAAAAATTCAGTATTAATCGTATTAGTGAAACAACTTAACTTGCAAATTATTAATTAATTAAAAATCAGGTAGAAAACGAGGAACCGTCAAATCGGTTCTTATTACAGAAAAAATAGAATATATAAAATCGTATCGATACGTCAGGTAAAGGGAGAATCGTCTAATTTTAAAAATATGTTTAAACTTCATATTTTGATTTATATTGTTATATTATTTTTTACAAAAGTAAAGTTGAAAAAAAGGAACAATTTAGGAACTAATAAGAATTTAGTTACTGTTATTACTGAATTTCTTTTAATAAAAATATAAAGAAAACAGATCATTTTAGTTAATTAAGAATGTTTTATATATGTTCTTGAATACTATTATCTTGTTTAGAACCTGAAAATGTTTTCATCAATAAAATTATCATGAAAAATAGTGTCGAGAGATTTAAAGAGGTGTTTATCAATATTGGCCGAACTATCTTTCTCGAATAACGAAAAGATAAAAATTTAGTCGTTTTGAGTACATTACGGATATAAGGATTCTATTGATCCCGATTTACTGCTGCTCAATTTTTTGTAATTGATTTTACTTGCTTTGTTGTTTTATTAATTTTTTACCTGAATATTTTAACAAACTTCTGCTTTTCTTTAAAAGTAATCACTGTAATCCTTTTCTCCAGTCAGACATAAAATAAAATAAGAAAAATAAAGCAAAAGCTAAGATTGTCGGTAAAAGGCTCTAAATTAAAAAAAATTAGAAGTTCTAAAAGAACAAATTAAGCAAACCTATACATATTTTATAAAATCTTTATACGTTAAACATGAATTTCAACATTAAAATAGATGTTTAAATCAGAATTTTTATATTTTTCTAAAACTTATTTAATGAAAATTCAAATAAATAAATTTCCTTTTTGCATCAATTAATAA